>JXSR01S004660.1:28994-47993 GCA_000969725.1 Ophiothrix spiculata
GTGACTAGTGTCCATTATACTATTAGTAATTAGGTACTTCAATCACCTGTTACGTAATGGGTGAACAAAATCACTACACGGAACTTGCCTGCGTGTGTTCAACAGGTGAATTGTTTTTTATTTTACAAAATAAATTATTTTCAAGCTCTGCCTGCATGAATCTTCTCGTTCTTTGAATATGCTATCAAAGCGACCCCCGGAGCGGCCTCGGGTTTTACGTTTGAAAGGGCTTAATTTACTTGCTCCTTCCTATCTCATCGAGTTTCTTTTAATGATATAGATATATTGAACAAGCCAACAATGTAATTAGGCAGAGAAATAAAATAAGCGTTCTGTATAGAATATGAGTTAATAATGGAATCAAAGTGATACTTTCCGAAATATGTAAAAGAGATAACCAAAATGCCTGGGGTCGGTTGCTTTTGCGTTCTTATGCAGCGGGGGAAAAACCTTACGGGGGGGGGGTGCAACAACCCCCCACCACCCCCACCCCCCCTCCCTTGGTAGACGAGGGTTAATAATATATAATAATAAAAAGATAGGAGCAGATGTCACATAAAACAAATACACACAGTTAGGATACGTTGTTCCAATCAATGAAAATTTTATTCGCACTATTTATTTCATACAACAAGTCTTATACACTATAATCGCAGAAAAAATACTCAATTGCACCAAAATTTGCAGAGCACCTTTAACATCCTTATGGATAAAATTTATAACATGTGTTTTGGGGAATTTCCAACACCAATGTGTCGTAGTACTTAAATCCATCTCTCTAGGGTCACTTCCTATTAGAATTGTCAGTAATGACATAGGCAAAATGTATGGTTGTGACATAGTAAAGTAATGATTATAATCGGAAAAGTGATTTGTTGACCATATAAAAGGAATTTTAAATATACAATGACTCCAAGGTATAGCTAGAAACTTCATGATTACATGTAAAATGACATCCGGGCTCTATTTCATAAAGCTTTTTAGGAACGTTATTAAATACAATTGTCTAAGTTACGTTAGAACAAGAAAACTTTGAGCATGTTCAACTTAGATGTGATCACATTTTTCAACTTGTGATCACATTTTTCAACTTAAGGGGCGGCTTCAAAACTCAACGGGCGGTTCTGAGCGGTTGGCTATTGTTTATTCCGGTTGAACCGCCCAGAACGGGCAGACAACCGCCGGTTGAGTTTTGAAGCCGCCCCTAAAGAACAATTTATTTGAATGATTTAAACATATCTGCATTTGTCCTATGGAGATGAAGTTGGTAATTGACCCTAAACCTATTATAGTCCAATACGCCGGGACAGTTGTGACGTCATAATTTATGCACATCACCCAACACGTGCGTTTTGGACCAAAACAAACGGTGTGACCATTTTTGCCACATGTTTAGTCTATGGGGAAAAAGTCCGACTTCGATTTTATACCATAACTTTCGTCTAAAACAAAAATAAGGGAAAACATGCCGGCCAATTATGCAGAAGGTTGTGATTACAAGCCAGGACAAGATCCCAACCGAGAAAAATCAGTATGAATTGTATGTTTACGTGTGCCTATTGTGTTAATACGTATGGTTAGTGGACATGATCATTTGTTTGGGTCCAAAACGCACGTGTTGGGTGATGTGCATACAATATGACGTCACAACTGTCCCGGCGTATAATGATCAGATCTAAAATTGGAACATGATTAACAAAGAAAGGTTTGTTTGACATTTCTTTATTTAACAACTTTGGAATGGGAATTACATCAACTAATAATAATTTAACATTTGACATCCAAAGTTGCTTTAGGAAATGGAACTCATTGTTTTAAAAGTCTAAAATATTTGTTGATTTATAAATGATTATATTTCTGCAGACCAACTTGGGAATATTCTTAACTAATCTTGGTGGTTTTTTTTTCATACAAAGTTTCATTTAGCATCCATTTTGTGAAGGAGAGAATACCAATTGGCTCGTTTTTATTTCCTTTGCACTATAATCACACAAAGTACTCAAATTGAACCAAACTTTGCAGATTACCTTCTAATTCTTTCACACTTAAAAGATATTTAACACGAACGTGTCTAAATCTGCAAAAGGCAAAAACGCAAAGGTATTATAGCACTTTGAAATTTAAATGTTCTTTCGAGGGACAAAGAAGAACAGCATTTGAAGATGAATTAAACTAAACATTCCAATAAAAATACAAAGCTTTCTTAAAGGTATGACATAGGGAATTCTGAATTTACGATAATTCTCAATTAGAATTATATATTCTTTTACTTTTAACTTTACTGTTTTTGATAATTTTGTAATCCTTGCATTTCACCTTTTTGCTTGTCGTTCTGCTCAATTTCGAGTACGATGTTGCTCATAATAATGAGAAATAAGGTTTATAGAGCATGCCTTTTAAGTAGTAAAATATGAAACGTGACATCTTTACAGACTCCTTACATCAATATTGTACACTATTATTGCACTATATGATCTGAGTTCATAAGTTAATCTCGTTTTGTAGAGTAAAATCCCACTTAAGTCAATACTACTAATCTGTTTTGTCACTGAAACGTGGATGACAATGCACACACACACGCTTCCATATTTCAATGCACATGGAATTAAATTTGGAATCCGAATTGAATTAATTTATTTGCTACAACAGAAAAAGTATAAGCGCATTTTATAGCTAATTAGCTAAATCGTGTGGAGGGTATTAATTATTACCAAAACCAAACCTGATAAGCCAAAAAAAATCAAAAGTCATGGGTGACATTGCGGTTTTTATTTTTAAATCTTTTACCCTTACTTTCACGTTAAGTAAAGGCCTAGATACACTTCATCATTTTTGTAGTCATTTTCAATCAGAATTTTTTTCATGGTGTTACATTTTCACCACTATGTTAAATTTTCATTGGGAATGAACATTTTTATTTTTATTTGTTCTCATGGAGTAAAAAATAAAAAATGTAAACATTACATGGTTTATATAACACGCCAAGAATACGAAATTTGACATCCTTACAGATTCCTTACACCGACCTTGTACATTATAATCGCATAGAATACCAACCTGTGCAGAAAACTCTTTAATACCTAAAAATATATGTATATACTGGACACTATTCTTTACCGCAAATTCGTCATATATAGTAATTGACTCTGAATGTTCTTTTATGATTGTCACATTGATATCATTCATCGTCTACCGAGGAGGTAAGGTTCCCAGGGCACGGTTCCCATTTCATGACGGGATGTCTTCCGACATACGAAAGGGCTTGACGCAAGAGCCATGACGAAATGCATTTTGAGTCATGACGCATCATGATGCAATTGCGTCAAGCCCTTTCGTATGACTCAAAAGCTTTCGTCATGAATTGGGAACCATGCCTAACATTTTCTTATCCCCTACCACTAATCCGCAATTTGTTTATTTAGGCCACACTAATTTAATTTAATTGTTTTGTCTCAAATCTCACCTAAATTTGTAAACCTAATGCGGAATGTGTTTTTAAGTTAACATTTTTCCAACTATACCAGCTAGGCGTTACACTTGCCATTTTCGCCATTCATTTTCCATCTATTGATATTTACTTGTATATAAAATAGTATGTTTGTTATTCTGTTATTTTGCGATAGACAGGACACGATTTGTTATCTTCGATGGGGTTTTATTTGACTAAATTGACAAATAAAAAACAATAATAAGAAGATGAATTAAAATTTCGACAATTTGGCGATGTTAATGCGCATGTTTAAACTAATGCGCGCGGCAGCTTTGAGACATTTAAATTAGAGTGGCCTCATCAAAGGCAAATAAAATCACAATATCTTTCTGATTGTAAATCCAACACAGAAGATACAGCTAGAAATTGTAGATTTACTGGTATGTATATTTTCGATTTTCTGATATTCGACATAACTGCATCATCACCAGGGTTGCATGGTCTCTGACCAGTAAACAATAACTTATAAAGCTGAAACCTCGCATTTCTGATTAATTCTTATGAGAACAGCATTTGAGTTATCAAAAATAAAGACGAGTCAAACATTTAAAGCTAAACAGCTTGTTTATAGTTTTGTACTGGATATTCTGAATTTATGATAATATTCTGATTAAGCTGCTCTTTATGCTCGACTTTACTGTTTTTGAGAATTTTTTGCACAATTTTGCATGTCAAATGGTTGGTATTTCCGGTTAATGTGGAGTTTTGTGGATGAAGTAATAAATTTGTGCTCTCTCTCCATTTGTTTTTTTTTTACTTTTTGCACAGTTAAAAGGTAACATTATTTAAGAAAGACAACCCCACTTAATATTGAGTTTGATTAACTCAACCAAGTAGATTTTATTCACTTTGGAGTAAATGTTACTCAACAATATGAACTGTGACATATTGGTTCCCAATTCATGACGAAAGCTTTAGAGTCATATGAAAAGGCTTGACGCAATTGTCTTGCATCATGATGCAGAAAAATATTGAGTCATGGTTAAAGACAGATGTAGTATAGTGTATTGAATGATGCTGAAAAATTGCCCCAGGGCCTAAGTCATTATAAACACTATTTTAAAGAAAGTAGTTATGCGTTTCTCCTAATATTTTTGTGACATGACTCAAAATGCATTTCGTATGTCGGAATATATTCCGTCATGAATTGGGAACCATACCTAAAAGAAATCAAAAATAAGAGTGCAAATGTACATGTATATATACAACGTGTCCAAAATATGACATATTACACTGTATTTAGTTATTACACTGTTATGTAAACACATTACATAAATATACCGCATTTATTGTTTATAATGTTTCTATTCGCCCTTTAAGCTCTGTAGTGGGTATCGTTTTTCTTCATCATAAACAAAAAATATGGCAATAACGAGGGATGTAAAATTTTTAAGAGATCATACAAGTCTGCACAATAGATTTTAAGTACAACAAATAACATGCTGTATAAAGTTGTATAGTTTGGTGATAACGTGGTAAGTTAAAAGTTGAGATCTATTACAGCTTCTAATAAAAAAAAATAAAGTAACTATATCCCTGTTTATCGGAGTGACATATTTTCTGCATTCGAACACACAAAATTATCATATGGCAATAACATTGCACTTTACATTGCTAAACGACGTATAGCGAGACGACGTATAGCGGTATAAATATACATTCTATTGTTTGAACAGAAAATTTCTACCCTGAGAGAAGATAATATTATAAAATATCTGTCCGAATTTAAACAATTTTACAAGTGTGTTGGCGTATTTTTTTAATAGATTTTTCGTTTACCAACAACATGCTTTGTATGACATCAATATATTGACAACAACTTAGATTCTTTAAGGGGTGAAAGCACATCACTCAATGTTGAGTTTTTGCAAATTTATTTTGTACCATAACTTTTAAACAAAGTGCTTAAACTTAATAAAAGTATACATTTCTAGAAAAGAATTTTCACAAGGAACATGATGGTGATGTTGATTTTTGACCAAAAATCACATTTTTTGAAAAAATCACGAAAAACAAATTGTTTGGCCATTTGGGTTTCCAACCAAGCTAAAAATAACATTTTTTTGAAAAAAATACCTAGGAATGGGAATTTTAATTTTAAACACCCACTCGCATGTTGCGTCTTTTTTACTTTTTTGGATTTTTGCCAATTTTTTGATTTTCATGCCAAATAAGGTCAAAAATTCATTTTTTTCCATTTTTGGTCATTTTTTGCCCTTTTTTGGCATGAAAATCAAAAAATTGGCCGAAATCCAAAAAAGTAAAAAAGATGCAACATGCGAGTGGGTGTTTAAAATTAAAATTACCATTCCTAGTTAATTTTTTCAAAAAAAATGTTATTTTTAGCTTGGTTGGAAACCCAAATGGCCAAAAAATGTGTTTTTCGTGATTTTCTAAAAAAATGTGATTTTTGGTCAAAAATCAACATCACCATCATGTTCCTTGTGAAAATTTCTTTCTAGAAATGTATACTTTTATAAAGTTTAAGTACTTTGTTCAAAAGTTATGGTACAAAATAAATTTGCAAAAACTCAACATTGAGTGATGTGCTTTCACCCCTTAAAGGACAGAGGTATACGAATTCTTCAATCAATGAAACAATCCAGAAATTTTTAGAAAGAGCAGTCCTTGGATGTTTACAGTTCAATAAATGAATTAGAGTGTGTTTGTCTTGCTGGACATTGAAACAGATCCACTGCTGTTAAAACCCAATATAAATTGTGACATTTTATTTGTAAGTGTCAAAATAGATGGCACTATTCATAAAAACTCATTTTTTGATGTAGAAGGGACATGCTAGAGTGTACTATCAAAATTAGATATGCAAATGAAGCATCTAACGTCAAGACATTTTTATTTTTTTTATTTATCATTCTCAATGACGATCTTCACAGATCAAGCAATATAGTCGATAATCAAATATAAATAATAATTTTGAAAATGTATAGCGCCCTCATTTTTTGCACAAATCTGGATTTAAAAAAACTACAAATAAATGAGTTCAAAATTTACTAAATTTCAACCAAAATTAAATAAAATTGTAATTATTTTGATTGGTTCAAAACTCTATTACGCAACACATTCCAGTCAAATGTACTGCCTCTTCAACTTTCTATGAAGGAAAAATATGAATTTTTAGTTTTAAATTAATAAATATCCACCTCAAACAAAAGTGGATGGATTAGGTCTTTAACTGCACCTGTACCAGTGTGGACAAATTAGTTTAAGTGACACTTTGGAATACGACAACTCTGCACTGTTTCATTGAGTGAAGAAATAGTTTACCCCTGTTTGCCATTTATAAAGTTGAAAATGTCTACCTGGTTCATTTGTATTTTTTTGTATTTATAAAAACTGTTTTGAAATGGTTTAGATTTTGTTTACTGCATTCCTTACAACTTCATTCCAAAAGTCAAGTTAAGGCTTAAAGTAATCTACGTCTCTATATGCAGTAGTAGTACTATCGTTTAATAAACCAATACCAATAAATACATTTTTGTCAGTGGTATTGATTTGGCTCAAAATGACATTTGAAAACCGATGACCCTTCATTCAAACATGAAGAAAAAAAAATGTCACCAGTTCGGAATTCCTACCTTTATATATCATATAGCGTTTTAAGAAAGAAAAAAGGACAATAATTTTTAGGTGAAATTAAAAACAATTATGATGAAACTGATTTCGATTATCTCATGTTTTTAGCACAAAATACCTTTTAAAGTCCTGATGTACATGTAAAAATGGTCATACATTAGTTATGGGACCAAAAATGTGCGTGAAACACCAATATGGGAAAATATATTAACTGTTACTTTTGTTATATTCAATAATCAATACTTAGCAGAAAAATACTATCTATAATATTCACGAGAAAAATACCATATATAATATGCATCAACAGGAACATTCGGCGTCCTCTTTGGTTGTCTTAGTTGGCATTGAGCGCGTTATTCCACTTTGTGGTGCATTTGGATCAATACACCACGCCCATTTGGCAAAAAGCTTTTTAAAATACCCCTTAAAACTGGTTGTTGTAAAAGCATAGATAAATGGGTTACAGCAAGAATTAAAGTAACTTAAACATAAGGCAAAGAAAGTGATACTGTTTAAAAGTTTGAAGTGTCTAACCATAAGTTTATAAAAGTCAGGGCTGCAGGCTTGCCATACACGGATAAAATGAGCCGGTGCCCAACAAATGGCAAATAGCAAAACAACGATAAACACCATTCGTGTAATTTTTCTTTTCCGGTATATAGAGCGTGCATGCGCCATAGCGCTGGCTGTTCCTTTCCATGTTTTTCTCCACACAGTGAGCAAAATGCTAAAATAGCACGCCAAGATGATGAGTAGAGGACCTAGGTACATTGTGATGGATGCAACGATGTGGAATATCTTTAAACCAACTTCTGAAGCAAATATGGTGTCACAAGTGCCTGAATATGGATGGATGTCCGAGTAGACTGCCACTGGTATGTGCAGAATGAACGAACCTATATATATTGAGAGAAAAATGAAAAAAAAAAAAATGAAAAGATTCAGTGTGAAAAAGAAAATACAAGTTTATTATCAGGTACTTGTACTTATTTCGATTTTTTCAAACATGTTTTTCAACCTTTAGATACATTTAAGAGAGTATGCATAGATGCGTCTTTCACGAAAACATGATAATCTACCTCACAAACATAATAACTATAGAGGTCGTTTCTTCCAAAACAATCTTTTGCGATTTTTTGCTCATTCTGCGAGGTCATGTTCTCATTAGCCGCGCTTTTTAATGCGTCCATTTGTTGTTGGGGGTTTTTGACAAAAATGCACTGTAACAAAAAGATTAGGTCCTTAAAAGTGCTTAAATCAGTTCTAGAATTAGGTATTGGTCCCATAATTTCATTTCACCGGGTTTTTTTTAATTGCTAATTTTAGATCAAAAAATATAATTTACAGCCCACATTTTGTGATTTCATAATTGGTGGCGCTATTCATTTTTTGAAATTAATTATATGAATATTGCATATAACAGTATATTATATATTTTCAAATTGTATTTAATAGTATATTTCCCAAAATGTCGCCAATTGAATTGGCGACTCTTAGAGTTGACAATGGGCAACTTTTATACAACAAATTGCATTTTGGCTTATTATTGTATGACTTTTTGTTCGAAAGGTTGCTAATTGGCATCTTTAAAATAAAAGCAGTGTTTATTTATCTGGCCAAAATTTTGTCATAAAAATTGTCAATTGGTAACTTTTTCTGATACAACGTATTTTTGGCCGGAACATTTTGATTATTTTCATTCAAAGTCGCCAACTGGCAGCTTTTGTTTTGCCAATTGGCATCTTTTTAAGCAAAATTCAAATATTTGGCCGTACAGATTTTAATTGTAATTCAATATAATTTGAAAATATTTAATACACTGTTATCTATATTATATTGAATATTAAGTATGTGAATTTAACATGCATAACATTTATGTTTGGTCTCTTTTACCTTATCAATGTCTAAATTAAGGCTCATAGATTCTTAAAACCTGGAAAATTCGTTTATATAGCGCACACAATAATGTGCATTTGGTAAGAAATTAACACTATTTAATAGTAATCAAACAGCGGTGAATTTTAATCACTTTTCAATCAAAAGTATTGGGCTATAAATCACCTCAAAATGCCTCGCTGTTAACATTTTTCGAGGTAATTTCCTGTTACTTGCCATTAAATCGACAATAATTTTCAAGATCCTAGCGAATATTAAATTAACTATTCACTTTTAAAGACAACTAGACCTTTGAAAACAACTTCCAGGTTTTTGTATAAAACGTTTCCCCCTAATTCATAATAATACAGAATTTGTACGTGTAGATACATTTAAATAAGAATTTTAGTTTTCAATCATTAACTTATCAAGTCAGTATTTCCATAATAAACTTGACAGGCTTGTAATATGAAACACCTCCTTTCGTTTTAAGTTATCCAGAGTGGTTGATGATGATGTTATTTCCAGGAAGAGTAACCTTGACACATTGTTTTGCATAAACTCTTGAACGATATAGCAGTAACTGTATTTATTCTATGTCTCCGCGTCTGTTGAGTACCTTGAATTACGCCTGTAGCAAGACTAGAGTGAACAGATCCCTATACAGTGTGTCCGAGAAAAAAAAGGAAACCGAGATTTACATCCTCTGTACTTTGACACGGTTGAATGATTTGAAATACTGTTTTGCTAGATTAATGCACCAAAATGTCCTTTCTTTCCAACAATACCAAATATTCCTACGTTGTTTACCTTCTTGAATATTTACGAACAATTTCATGCCACTTTTAGGTAGAGTTAATTTCTTGCTCATGATGGGCTTGAAGTCGTCTTGCAATAAGGACTCATTTAGAACTCATTTTTAGATGTCTGAATATCGGATTGTTCTTAGATTTAGATGACTGAACTCAGGAAAGTTTATTTAAAAAACTTGCATGATTCATTTGCTTCCTATTTGAGCTATGGAAAATTTAATCCAAAAATTCAATTTC
Source organism: Ophiothrix spiculata (assembly GCA_000969725.1). Lineage (NCBI taxonomy): Eukaryota > Metazoa > Echinodermata > Ophiuroidea > Amphilepidida > Ophiotrichidae > Ophiothrix > Ophiothrix spiculata. The sequence continues at coordinate 39,003 of JXSR01S004660.1, forward strand.
AAAAAATTCATCAGCTTGACATCGCATGTGTGTTAGTACATACTTAATTAAAACAAGCAAATAGCATTGCAAGATGCAGCTCACTGTTTAACAAAGCAATATTCGTTACGGAATGAATGAGAACAGATCACCTTCAGGAAGTTGTCGTTATTTTCGAAGGTTACCTTAAAAGCAAATTTTTCAAAACTTCACACCATATTGCACCAAGAGACATCAACGATCTTCGTGACAGAAAAATGACAGAGGTGGATTCATTGAGAGGGCAAAGAGCGGTTATCCGTTATGTTGTCAGAGCAATAGTATACGTAACACAGCAGAGGCAAGATTTGTGTACGACGCAAGCAGTTGAAGGATGCTATTAAGAAAATCACAGTGACAATGACTTTTTTCATTTTTTGATACAAAGCAACATTAAGTAAAATGTCTTTAAAAACGTTAAACTTGAAAATTGCCAGGTTTGTGTGGCCGATTTTGGTATCATTTTGAAAAAAAGATACAAGTAAAAATGAATATGAACTACAAGAATGGAGGGTGCAAATCTCGGTTTCATTTTTTCTCGTATTGTATTATTACAGAATTAAAGGTGTAGGTTCCTATTTTAGGATGTGTATATTTTACTTTTAACTGATTGACCTTGATCTCCGAAATGCATTGTGCAAGGTTTCAACCTTAGTTTGTATGTTGTTTTCTCCTGAGAGGCAAAAGAAAGTATGCAACCTTGGGGATGAGGCTGTTATTTAAATTCAAAATAAATGGAAAATATGTATACCAATTAATTTTACATTTTGTGCTATATCTGCAAAACTACAAACGATTTTTAGGTGAAATTTTAGATTTATGACCAGAAAAATATTGACTTTTATTTGACATAAAAATATACTACTTCCAGTTGAGCCCTGGTGATAATAATGTGATCAGAACCTACACCTATGAAAGAAAAGAAATTACTTATGGATTATATCAACAGACACTGCATGCATTGGATGCACACGATTATGTATAAAATATATATTGTAAATTTTCTGAGTGAGGAAAATTATTAACTGAACAGAAAAATCTAATTTTGATAAAAATCAAAATCTGATGGCCTCTCTTACCAGCAGAATAGCTTTAGTATGTAACGATCGAGCTGTATGTAACGATCGAGCTGCTTGAAATGAGTATTAAAACAGTAGAAGGAGTCACTTTTTCGATATTATGTGATTGTACAGATTGGTGCACATGTGAAAATGAGTAAAGACGTAAAGTCTACGCCATTTGAAAAAAAAGAAAGAAATGATATTGATTAACACTTAAGTGGTCAGGGTTCTAACTTTACCATACGCTTCACTTGGTGACAAAAAAACTCAAATCGACCCACCCCTTCCAATGCTAATTAACATATACAAGCAGTTTTGAGGGCGTTCTTTACATTTGTTTTGCCCATAAAATCGTAACCGAACAAACTTGTTTTCACATTTTATTTCAGGAATTTATTTGTACTTACATACTGCATATATGAGCCAAATTTTATTGAAAAACTCCATTGGAAAATGAGTTTTCAAATCTAAGGCGGGAAAAATGTTGATGCGACACGACAAATGTGTGTTTTTTTGGCCGCCATTCTGAAACGACTTGTCCGAATTTTTTCTTTGTTTTATTTCTTTCAAAGTACTTTACCTGTGACCTGAGTTTCAACGTAAAATTCCTGTGCAAAAGCGCTTTTTCGGTGTTGCTCCCCTTGATCACTAACGGGGATGTGACAGACCTTGACCACAAAAGTGCTAAGAATAAATAATTCGCATCATGAATAGAAATAAACAAGGTGAGAAAAATCTGAATGTAAATGTTTATAAAAAGACGAAGTATGTTTTGGCCTAAATAGTTGTTTTTATACAATATATATACTAACCTATCCAAACTGTTACATTGATCGTTAGCGCTTTTGTTGTAGTACGACTTTTTCTTGATTTGACAGCGTTTACAATAAGATCATATCGGTCAATGGACATTGCTGTTAACGTCAGACACGTTGCTTGCACAGTTACCTGTTAAATTGGAAATGACATGAAAGAAATATTAACAGTATACCTTAAGTATCAAGACTTAAAGGCCCGTATTCCAGAAAGATGTTTAGCTAAACCATTGTGTAACTGAGCATCAACTGTCCAGGAATAATACGCATCATCGCAGTTTTGAAGCAGAACATTTCAATGAGTCGTGCTGTTGACGAGAAATAAAACCTTAATTTAGCTAAACACCTTTCTGTAATACGGGCCAAAATGTCTATTGTAGCTGGTCATAATATTTATCAAAATTTATGTCAGTATTTTTGAAATACATTATATTAAGTTGTTAATGCTAAAGTCACAAAGTATATTGGCTGAGCTCCTACACAAGCGTTAATTTTGAAGTGCATTGCTGTGGACTAGTAAAGTATGATTCTTGCAACGACGCACTTGATTTACTGAATTTGAAGACATAAAAGCAATACTATAAAGAGTTAAAATGGAGTGCCCCCTGTCATCCATGAATTTTGATTATTTCAGCTTACTTGGTTTGTTTCTGGTAGATATTAATACTCTCCAAACGATTTGGCTTAAGATATGCTTACTTTTCCTGTTATGGCCATTTGCTGACTTTAATTCGGGATCCGAATTAATTCTATAGGTTTTACATCACCAATTATATACCGTGTTTATTTCCAAAATCGAGGTGATCTTTACCAGCTAATTCCTAAAATAAAGATGTGAAAATTCAGAAAATGTGATTTACTTGCTCATTTCTCCCCAGGTCATGATGGACAATCTGACAGCACCGTGGATTTAAGTGGGGGACGGGTAGACCCCAATTCCAGAAAACAAGCCGGACACCACAGGTAAATTTGGCCATTTTTTAGTGGTTTTTGACATGAATTTTGAGAAAAAAGTCATTTCAGGAGATGGTACTCAAAGGAAATATGTGAAAATCATGGTCAAATTGAAGGAATTTACATGTAAAAACATAGGAAAAGCCATTAGTGGTGTATATCCTACATGTATTATTATAGGAAAGCAAGCATGTGCTCTTTATTCATTTTCCGAGGGCAAAACAAGTTTTTAACAATACACACTTTAAAACACATTAGATCAGATAGTCATATTCCACCATTTTATCCATCTTGCGACGACCATGTTTACAATTATGAATGATCAGGCACCGCTGCATCTTACCAACAAATTTAACATAAAAATCTTGCCATTCCTAGCCAAAACTGATTTCATGAAAAGATCTGTTTCTTACCATGGTGCTAAAACATGGAACTATCTTACCGAAATTTCAAAAAGAAAGTGCAATCTTCCAAGTTTAAAAAGTAGGTATATCATAGAGAATGCAATAACCAATTAGCGGTAATCTTCATTCATCATTTCATTTATTACATTTGCCAAAGGAAATGTTTACCTTTTACTGTTATGTACCGAGTGAGTCAATAAAAGTGTAATTGTTGAAATGGGTGCCATATTTAAAGAACAACATAAATAATAAACAAACAACTTTTTGTTTCTAAATAGATCATGAATTTACCGTAAGAATGTTTAAAAAATTGGGATAATTGATTAAGGCGTTCCAAGTATTTTAAGTGAGTGCTATAAAATAATTTCTGTCTACAAGCAAAAATTTTGATCACGTGTCTCATAAGGATTGAATGTGACATTGCCTTTCTTTTTCTTTTCTCTGACCCTGAATATACTTTTGTGGGCCTTTAAAAATGTAATTTGTTTTTGTTGAACATTGTCATGTGTAAAATAAAAGTGACTGAAGTCCAGCTTTTTCCCTCCATTAAGTTTGATACACTCATTGGCCCTTGTCTCCGTTTGTCATACGTCGTTCCTCTCTCTTGGGGCTAGATTCGGGCATTAGTAAAGAGCTTCAGAGAATGACTGGAGCACTCTTGTCTTCATATTCTCTGTTAGACTGTTCTCAATCAACAAATGTCCAATAAATACCGGAGATCTGAAATTCTGACTTATCAATCAATATGTGCCCCGTCATATCTGAAGGTTACTTAAGGTCGGCATAGCAAATTACGAGATACGGCCCATTGAAGCTGAGCATAATCAAAATTCACGTCCAAGGTCGAATTTCTAATTTCTTCAGAAATGTTACCTTTGAAGTGTATTCTATCATATTAATGAGATTCCAACATCCAAAACATAAGACACATATTTTAAAACCCGAGATAAAAATCCTTTCTCCATTCAAGATTTACCAGTACAGAAACTTTAAACTCGATTTTCTCAGAACTATAGTTTCCTAAATCAACCTGATGCCTATTTACCAATATAATTTAGATATAACTTTGCAATCAAACATCCAATAAACAAAAGTAAGGTGTCATTTTAAAGCTTAAAATACAATATTTCAGATGAGACAAAAAAAAAAATCAATTTTCATTTTAGGACCCTTAAGGTTCCTTTCGATATGACAGGTCACATATGTTGTCCCGGCCAATTCCACCATTCGATTGTTAAAAAACTGTCGCAGACAATTTGCGAATACCAGAGGTGTATCAAGCTTCATGGAGGCCAGGAAGATGGAAGAGCTGGACATTAACGGGTTTTATTATACACATGATATGTTTAAATGACACTTTTAACTTAGGCCTATCAAAGTCTTTTCAGGGTCAGCAAATAGTAATAGAAAGGCATTTCACATTCAATCCTTATCATGCTTTTGAGACACATGAATGTTCGCTAGTTCGGTAGGAATACTTTTATACCACCTTCCTAAAATAGCATATCTTAACATTCTAATGGTAAATCCATACGTAGAAACTAAAGTTTTTTATATATATTATTTATGTTTTTCTTTGAATATTGCGCCCATTCCACTTTTGCACTTTTATTGACTCACTGGTCTTATACAATATTTAATGTCTATATTCTCAATGGCTTTATGTTTTGAATTTTTAATTGCCCAATATAATGTATATATGGGACCTATTTTTGTAATATTCATATATCATCATCTGTGTTTAAATTTGATTTTATTCTTTTTATGGTTTTCAGTATTGTTCAATTTTTGAACACATTTTGTTATTTTGTAGTTCTAAGTTTTATGTTGTTGTATACTGATCAATGGAAGACCATTTTTGTTGAAATTATTTTTACCGTGTTGAAATAAAGTATTGAATAAATGAATGCATGAAACTCGTGTGGGTTTTACCCAACCGCCGCATCGGCCAACTACTCTTTCTAGACTTTAGCATGTCGAATTATTGACAGTAGTGATGGCTTGTAGTGTAATTCGTATAAGAACGTTGATTGTTTCTTATATTCTCTTGTTGGAATGTGCTAAACGATTATGGCCTAGAAAATTGAAACCATCATTCATTTTCAGGATCTAGACTAAACAAGCCCATCATTATAAATTAAACATAAGTATTGATGCGGTACATGTCTGCATGTAACGCATGTACTGTGACATTTCCATACAGACCTTTGTGTCTCATGTGTCTTATTAATGGCTGATGTCATTTTCAAATTAGTATTTAAGATATAAATAAAGGCCGATCACATCCAAAGTTTGCGTCATATTTGCGTCATATTTGCGTCAATCTATGAAGCAACATATAACTGTTATGTAAAAATGTCGAACATTGTTTCTTTTTCCTTCAGTTTAAATATTTCCTATCAAATCACGTGTAGAATTACAATTCCTCAATACAAATTTCGTGGACTATAATTCCAAAAGGCACTCCAAAAGACAAGCTTTGTTTTGCTTCAAAATTGAGGAATTTCCAGGCATCAAATTGCATGTGACAAAATTAGTAAAGCAAAAAACCCAAAACAAACAAACATGAGCATTAAAAATTAAATGAGAATTCCCATGTCTATATGAGGATAATTTTTTAGATAAATTCCGCATAGTAAAATGTAGCAAAAATAGGAATCCCATCTCTTCTTTAAAGGGGATATCATTCATTTTTGAAATATATCAATTTCATTAATAAAAATCCCTTTCTATATAAAAAACTTTAAGGTCTTGGCCCCTGTATTTGAGACATTTGCTCACACTTAGAGTGACCGTTTTTCATGCTAAAGCATTGTTCTCATTACTCATTGGATAGATGAAACCAGTAGCAATAATTGTCTTTCGGTTGAGCATATATTTATATATTTTTGGACGGACGACCTTTGTGAATGACGTAAGGATACAAAAGGATTTTACTAAATACTAAAAATATTCGCTACCCTTAAACAAAATTCTGAAATACATTATGACTCATACTTACAAACATTATATAATTGATTCCTTTGCACATCGCTACTTCCATGTTGAGAACCCCTGCAACAACCAGCGCAGATGGTATTGCGCATGTAATTAAAAACGCAATATCGCTAACTGCTAAGTTTGCTATGAAAAAGTTGGTTATAGTCTTCATGTCTCTATGTCGGCAGATAACAAATAGCACCATTCCATTGCCAACGACTCCAATTAATACAAGTATGAAGATGATAATGGGTAGAACAACCTTTGACACATTATAGAAACGTTCATGTGGAAAATATGCATATGAAGGGTCTTCATAACCAGAGTCGTTTAATGATTGGTAGGTCTCCATTATTCAAACTGCTGTTTGATGATCATACACTTTGTTCTTGTAATAAGAAGGTCCTGAAAGAAAACAAAAAAGAGAAAAAGAACGATTTGAGTATATCTTTCTGTGCTGTAAGTGTTATTACTGATCCCGCCCAGCTGACGAAGAGAGGAAACATGTAACAGAAGCCTTAACCCTCGTCTAACCAAGCCTTTTTTTGTAACACGTCTACCCTAAATTTTTGGAACGGTGCCCCTATGAACTTGGTTTTGCTATCAATAGATAGGTATTGTCCTCCCCTATCCAACGATACCAAGAACACAAAAATCGGTCAAGGCGTTACGTAATTATGACGTCATAAAGGTCGAAAATCGGAAAAATCGGAATTTTGGCAAAAATGGCCACCAAAATATTTTTTTTCTAAATAACGGAATTTCATCGGGTTTTTTGCATATAATGAAGGGAAATGACAATTCTAACATGCCCTGCAAGTGTCAGCCTCATAGCATGCGTATTTTTTTTTCAAAATGGCGATTTAAAATTTTCAAAAAAAGTCGCTGGGTTGCAACAACCCCCCCCCTACACCCCAACTTTGACGGCCCACCCTAACCCCACCTTAGGTGGTATCCCCCTAATTTTTTCAGCAAAATGACCGCAAAGGATGTAAAAGAGATTACCCAAAAGCCTGGGGTCGGTTACTTTTGCGTTTTTATGCTACGGGGAAAAAACCTTAGGGGGGGGGGGGTTGCAACAACCAACCCCAACCCCCTGGTTAGACGAGGGTTAAGTTAATGCGAATATACCCAAGTGTGCTTTCGACAGGGTTGACAACAATAACAATAGCCTTTGCATCGGGGCATGAGATTAGAATTCCTGATTTCTTTCCTCACGATTTAAGGGCTAAGAGTAAATTGTACAATTGTGTTGGGAGTGGCCATCTTTCTGTTTCTCTTTTTCTTGCTATCTTTTCTATTTTCGGCATCTTTTCAAAGATGCATTGGCCAGCATGCATAGATTAGCCATTTCTGGCTATCCAGGTTGGTACATTTGTATGAGCTTGGAAGAGACCATGAGTTCATCATGGATCTAATGGCATGTGTCCGTCACGGACCAACCGAGGTAAACAAACAAACAAACAAAACCCAAATTTCTTCTAATTATAACGGTGACACTACATCTAAAGGACAAGTTGTTATTCCGTATGTAAAATGGGTATCTGATAGGCATATGTTTAAAACCCACTAAGACTTTTACGCCAAATACTAGTGGCGCTATAAGACAAATCGGAGAGAATGGACAATGGACAAGTTAAAACTACAAGGGGGCTGTGCAAAGAATTTTATACATGTGAAACTGAACATTCTCTTAAGACTAGGTTTCTGGAACATAGACGTCCATGCTCCCCATCATCAGAAGAGTCTCAACATATCCACTTGACTCACTGGGACACTCTATTGACATTGATGATGTAAAGAGTTTGGACTGAGAACCATTAGTTTGAACGTGGTGTGAAGGAATCTAATTACATCAGGCATGAACGTAGGAGATAAATAGAAACTACAATAAGTAATGATTTAAAAACTCAAACTGTCACCCTTTTATTATTTAGATGTTTGAATATGCTCTGATTATTAGCAATCGATGTTACATTCCCGATAGTTCGTTTGCAATGAAAATGATATATCCGATATTTAGCAATCATCTAACCACCCGCTCTCTTTCGAATCATTTTTGGATATGTGCATCCATTTGAGAGTATCTTTCTTTTACTAGGACTCATTGGGACCTAATAAAATACAAAATAAAACTAAGCATCAAAAGCAACTTCGAAATAAACGACAACAGCAACAATCACAGCCCGGAGACAACCGGAACATTGAGAGATTTATGTTTGTATCATTTGTCCTCCACTCGTCAGGATCGGTTGATGTGAGAATAACCCAAATATCAAAACTGAAGATTTATGGTACACAGTGGATTTTCATACAGAGATCTTTGGTCTGCACTTAGGTTTCTATATGTCATTTAGGTTTTGATGTGTTTGTTAGTAAGCAATCCAGTAATGATGTTTCATTAACAGAATGGAGCTATTGGAGTTGGGGTTTTCTTAAACACTGGCGTATTCAATTGTTGGGTCAAGTTAACGCGGGAAACGGGTCATTAATGGTGCATTCATAGTCCACCGATTTCACAACGATTTCATCGCACGACGTCTGTCGATACGCAGTCTTCAAACGCGCTGCGCATATTGCGCTATAACTCTTGAAGACTGCGTATCGGTAGACGTCGTGCGATGAAATCGTTGGACTATGAACGCACCATTAGTCTGCAGCGATAGCAGAGGAAAATATCCAACAAGGCAAATCTATGTGTTGTGATCCAAAGTTTAAATATAAAGGAAAGATTGTGAGACTTTACCTATTCACAATAGG
>JXSR01S004660.1:52523-63014 GCA_000969725.1 Ophiothrix spiculata
TTAGATTTCTATGTAATTTTAACTATTACAAGAATTTTATTTCATGGCAATAGCATGTTGCTTTAAGAAATCACATGCTCTTAAAGAAAAGTGTCTTGTTTAAAGGCGTGTAGGTGTGTTTAGTTGTGGATATGTTTATCCTTTCTTACTTGCTATTTTCTGCCACATAAAAAATGCCACAGAAACTAGTCCCTGGCATTAAAACAACTCCAAAATCATCCCTCTGGTCATTCTGATGAAATCACGTCCATGGTATCATATTGGTAAGCGGTCAGAGTTTTGGTGTTAGGTCGGAGGCTTGTGGTTTCAAGTCCCGGGGGTGGGGGAGGTGTGTCACTTATATTGACGGAAGGTACTGGTAAGTGCCGCCCTCAAGACCGCTTTTCAAGCCTCCTTTTCTGCTCTCCAAGATGCTCATTTCCATATTACTTCAGTTCTAAAGATCCCATTTGCAAAAAAAAATGATTTAAAAGTGTGTTTTATTAAGTTTTCAACCCAATTTTGTGCAATTTTCAGCTCAAATACTCTTATCTTTATGGGGAAAAAACAGTTCCTGAAACCTCAATTCGGGAAAAAATCAGTTTCATAGACCCTTTTTTTGACCACAAATCAGTTTCGCAAGACCTATGTTGGATATCGCGGATATCACATACCTACCATAATGTTTTTCATAATTTAAATCGTCATTTTGAAAAACGTTACATTTATTATATTTCTTCCTTATAAGCTAATCCACTATGAAAATTCCGATATTCCTAGCTTTTATAGAACAATTTTAAATTTTCACTATTTTCACTATAAATGTCATACAATAAAACTCACTTATGACAAAAACATTGTAAATTTAAAGTCTTGTTATTTTTATTATATCTTTTTGAAATCAATCAAATTATTATGATACATCCTGTTAAAACTGTCAAGAATTTAGTGAGGAAAGATTGTGGGACTTCACCTATTCACAATAGAGAAACGTAACCTTTGAAACAGGGATAATTCATAATTTTTAGATAACAGAATATACAAAGCAGAGCAATATTACTCCTCAGACTAGTCTAAATCTTTTGTTTTGAAAACATCGTTATACTTTTTACGCAATTATCTAGACAATAATAACATATATATTACCATAATAGCTCGATGATGTTACAAAGTCCCAAACGTATTCCCTTTTTAGTATTGATCAATATAAAACTGTTTCTGTAAAAATCATATAAATAACTATTGCGCTCTAGTTATTGTAATTCTACCAACTTGGGAAGAATTACGGTGAACGGTGAAGACAATCAAAACAATGAGTTTTCTACAAAATAAGAAGAATATGTAATGAGTTTTGCGCTGCATGAGGAACATGGTCTTGGGAATATTAAATTAAATTACTTTTTTATCGTAATGATTTCATATCGTTCAAACTACAAAAATCAGGTTTTTTTGCACAAAACGAAAACAATACATAATAGTTTTGATTAGGTTAGGATTAGGATATATTTATGACTTTGAAATACACAGCAGAGTAATATAACTCATCCGAGACTATTTTAAATCTTAAAACTTTCAACTCAATTATCCAGACAATGGTTAAACAGCAGCAAACAATTTATAGGTAAACCCAATCTCGTTTTGTATAGCTCGGTATAAACGTGTTTCTGTAAATTCTGTAAAAAAACATAAAGATAAAAATCGTGTTCCAGATTTTTGTAATTCTTTCAATTTGGGAATCATTATCAAAACATTAATGGTAAAGACAACCGAAAAAAACCCCAAACACACGAAATGTTTCAGTTATGAATGAAAGAGGAGAAGAGTATGTAGAAACGAATTGTGTGCTGTCTGAAGAACATTGACCACTAACTCTTGATGTCGATTATATCAAAGTAATATTTCTTATTGTAACGATATCAAATCTTTTTAACTGCACAACTCAGATTTTGAATTCCAGGGACGAAATTTAATTATTTTAAATAGCATATTTTGAGTCTCAGCACTAATAATAACTCAAACATTTCCAGAGATCTATATCCGGTTCAAGTCAAACAATCCTCAGGGTCAGATATCTCATTTATGACCTTTATCGAATCCATAGAGTAGAGTATTATGGACCTGTAAAACATTAAGAATGAGAGTTGGGCTACTTCCTAAAGTGTTTTCATGAACTGCAAACTGCAAGACCGGCACCATATGAAAACGGCAAGATGCAAAAAATAGCCATCTATGCTGGCACAACCCTAGCAGAGACTGCTTGGTCTGACACTGAACAAGATCAAGGACCTCCCCTGGATGCGTTGATATTACCAATGTGGTTAAATCAGCAGCCCTGTGCACAGGTTTCCTTCGTAGAGTTGTCCTATATCTACTTTCCACGGAAAGGGAAATTATCTACAATGCCATCATTAGATCGATTAATTAGATGGTATTATTCTTAGGCCTAAGTTACATAAAGAGTAGAAGGCCGAGCTCCGACCGAGCTGGCCTCGTGACAGCAGACAAAACCAATATGAGAGTTGTACGAGTATCCAGCAATACACCTTGAAATTAATGCTTAGAGCTGTTTGAATCTTATTAAGAAAAAAAAAATCGGCCAAGTTATTAATATTGATTTTTTAAGTGACCTCACGTGAGCTCTCCGGAAATTAAAAGACCATTTGTATAGGCGAATTCATACTATTTTAAGCTATCAAACATTTGGTGCAACAAGTCTTTGTTATTACATCAATTCCAATGCATCTTCTAATCAATAACGGGTGATTGGTGTTGAAAATCACAAAGCAAAGAAAATTTGGTGGAGTATTGATTTTTCATCACCAAGCCTTCGTTACTAATAGAAAATACATTGTAACTATATATCAGATTATAAGATGACAAAGACTTGATGCACCAAATGTTTGGTAGCCCATAAGAAGTATGTTTTGACCTTATCACCCTTCGAGTAGTTGTTATATTCAAATTGATTTTTGCTTCAATTTTTGTCATAATTTTCAATAATCCCATGAAATGCCATAATTTTGATATGTTTTATGAAGACAATGTATTTGTTTTTCAAGAAATCAAGAATATATACTCCAATACAGGGATTTATTACGTTTAGTACCTCGATAAAGCTTATTAGCCAGGGATGGAGGCGGGTACGGTTGAGATGGGTACGGTCACAGTGAGTCATTGTGAAAAGTATGAATCAATTTTTCCTTCTTATCTTTTCTAAAATCCAATAAAATGTCAAACAACTGGTATGATTGCCAAGGAAATCTATTGTTTATCAAAAACGGAAATAGAAACTATCCAAATAAAGTGGATCATTAACGCTCATAATAAGTTAAAGTCAATTAGCTAATTTATCCAGAGGTGAAAACAAGTCTGAATTTGGTTGGTTTGGCAGAGTTAAGTACATTGTGCATCAAATGTTGTCACATTTCTTTTTTAAATAATCGTATGAAATGTCATAGGTTTGATATGATTTTGTAGATAATTTATTAGTCTTTAAAATCAATTAAAAATGATACCGGTACCCAAATAAAGGTACTTATCAGCTCTAATCAACTATTATCAGGAAGGAGATAGGTATGGATGAAATGATTTAGATGTAACGCAAATGGGCCCCACCTCAAAAACATGTCCCTTTGTGCTAGCAAAGAAACAGAGATTTTCTTATTTGTTTTTAAAATATTAAATTGCATTATTTTTAATGTAATAATATCAAATCAAAGTAATGTCTGGGATACAATGCTTGCTATAACTTGCATCAGGCATTTATTATCTATCGAGTAGTTTAATTATAATGAGCCTTAAAATAATCAATGCACACATATGAACTCACTTTTACATTCCAAAGACACGTGATGAGTCAAGCATTCTGTTGCATGCTAGGTTGAAAAGATTTTCAGATGCTTATACAATTGTGAAGGTACTTCAAATGTAAATTTTCCTTTTTGTTTTATCTCTGAGTGTAATGTTATTGTATAGTTATAACATGTCAAATCAGATGATTTGTATTAAGCATTCCATATCATTCAATCCGGATATAAGGCCGCGATGTAATCAGCATTGATAAATCTAATAAACCAAAATATTTCCCCAATATATTACTGTAAATCAATAACCAAAAAAAAATTACTAGTCACGAAATTATAGTAATACACTATTTTATAATTATGTTGACACTCCATATCTAATTGACTGGGACAAAAGTAATTTACTATTAACGAAACTTAAATTATTCATACATTTCGCATAAATTATTAGATTTTCAAAAATCAATGCGACAAACAGTTTCTATTTTTCTATACATCATTTTATATTTTAAATAAATATACCCTCGGATATAACAGAGCAGCAAAGGTTCTTCTACCCGACACAGCGTGGTTCTGTACTATATATGTGACCATCCACCCCAAAACAGCAGTAAATGCCAGCTCTTGTCATTTTCACTTTTTTAAATATTTGCAAAGACCATGCTTTAAGGATTAAAATGACACCTTAATGAACTTCACACGATTTCCAGAAGTCAAATTATGGTCCGTAAAAGGTTGTCAGGGAGTAAAACGAAAAAGTGAGATAAACGCGTTCAAAGATTAATAAACCCTACATTTTCTGTTGATCGTCTTAAGAATATGCCAATTTATTTCACATTTCCTATGATTTTTTTGAAATGAAACTTTGCTGGTATTTTGTAGTAAGCACTAGGATTGTGAATCTGTCAAAAAATCAATTTCGGCAAATTATGACCTTGACATGTATTTTCACATGTAGCGCAAACCGAAGTTTCTGGCATTTACTGCTCATACGGGCTGGAAGGTCACATATGACCTGATAAATACAGGAGGTTGAATCTACATGTACTTTTACACATAAATTTGAACTACATTTGCCAGAAGTATGTGACTGATTGTAAAAGGACTATTTGAATGTCACTCGTAACTGTTAATAAAATAGGACATCTGCCGGTACTCGAAATATATTTCGTTGACCTTTCATATCCTCCCCAAACAATCCTCTCCTTTCCTCCTCCCCTCTCCTTACATTCCTATACTCTCCACTCCTACATAGAAAGACCTAACTAAAATGTTCACTTGGTAGGTCTGTTTTCAAAAATTGTTCGACAGGTAAAAAAATTCTAATCATATTAATCTGCAAATATTTTCAGTGAAACAAATAAACATAACACGTTTGCTATATAAAATTAATTATGACAGCAAGTTGTTTGTATTTTTTTGTTTTGTTTTTCTCCTTTGTTGAATTAGGTTATTTTAGAAAAACGTATGCTGGATTTCAATTCTATATGGTCAAAAATACTCAACAGCGACATGAAGCACAGCTGATGAGGTCGATATTGGAAACTCTATCTGAACAAATTGTCGTTACTTGTCTTAAATTTAGTCAGTCGTCACGAACGCTGTTGTGGTGCTCCTTACTCCGATGACCCAGTTCTGTAAGTATCATTACTTTAGATATTTTGTCAGAATTCGTGTCATCATGTAAGGCGTGAAGAAAGAAGGTATTACCAGTAACATGCAAAATATACTATCTTACTCGTAGGTGAGGAATATTATGGATTCACAACACCTTTGACTCTAGCATTAATAGTGAATTAAGTTAGGTTATAATTACATCAGGTTAGAGATACAATAGCTGCGCGCGTGTAGTGTTTTGTACGAATCTCACGGGATTTATTGTATTATTTCTTCTATTTAAAAAGTCATGAAGCTATTTCAAATATAAAGTATCTTCATATTGATAGCTTAAATCCTACAGCTTTTTCTCGATATTTTGTATGGCAGGGATTATCTAAAAGTCTCATTACTATTGTACTACAGGGTGTCCCAGAAAAAACCTTACAATCTTTGTGTGCAATTGTCTTTATTGGCCATAAAGTAGGGGTGTTTCTGAATGGAATAAAAATTGGTCACATTGGAAAATTTATTATATCTTTCTTATTTTTGCATCAAATTTGTTCATTTTTCAGCACAAATAAAATAGAGCCTGTAAATAATAAATAAGTTAACACTGTTACGGTTGAGTGAGCAGATCAATGACAGTACTCAATAGAGCTTCATTCAAGGAGAACGTACAAACTCGTGAAATTGGACCAGGATTTTTTTTCATTCAAATCTTTGACAACGCATAACTTTTGTTGTGTATTACCGATTGCAATGAAACAAACGGTGTCTGATCAGTCCATGTTCGATCCATGGGCTATAAAATGTTACCTATATCTACTTCTGAACTATCCGTTAAACCCAAGAAAATTACACGCAAAGATTGTAAGGTTTTTTCGGACACCCTGTATATTCTTAAAGCAGCTATCAATATGTAGATACTTTACATTTGAAATAGCTTAAATACTTTTAAAATAGAAGAAAGAATACTATTACTCCTGTGAGACTCGTATAAATCTTTTGTTTTGAAATCATCTTTATATTTTTATGTATTTATTCAAACTTGGATAAAATGTGAAAATTACAAAACTAGATGTAACCTCAAGGGTAGTCAATTTCACATAGATATGAATAATCATAAAAGAATTATGGCAAATTTATAAATCTGGACTGAATTATTATAAGTGGGCGGTGACAATTATTATAAGTGGGCGGTGACAATAAACGTTACGTTTTGTACAATATACAAGTAGAAGTTTGGACCTAACTGTAGAACGTGGATCATCTTTTTTTTTTTTTTTTTTTAGTGTCCTACTCATTTAGTTTTTACGGGACAACTTTAAGAAATACCCGTAATTTTGGGTTACTCGTAAAGTTAAGGCATTGTTTTATTTAAATAGACTTGCTGCAAGTCTTTGAATAACAACTTTCACTGTTGTCCTCTTTTATTATCATAGTCTAAAAAGTTTGGTAAAAACACTGTCAAAAGCTATCTATTTTTCTTTATGCATTTATCCTTTTCCTCACTTTTTCTAAATTTAGTTTTTGAACGAAAATGTTAAAATGTACACATCCCATATATAGGCCTATGAATATGTGTCTGATTGTCCAGTCTAGATTTAAAATTATACCAGTGCAGCAGTGATAACATTGAATGGTCATTGCTCCTGAGAAAAAAATGTGTCATAGATAGGCCTACAACATTCATAAATTACATATGTTCTATTTTTTGTTTCTTGTTTTCATAGATCATATTCCCACTATTCATGCTATATGCTATGCCCAACCCAAGCAAAGATCTTTGACCCAAGTCACAAGATTAAAAACACATGTGTATATGGTACCCCAAAGCAAGTTGGTCAATGTCACCATCTGGATTTTGTGCTGAGGGTAGGGAGAAAATGATCAGTGCTATTAATAGACAATGTCTACAGACTGATGCAAAGCAAAGATCTTTTATCTAGATTAAAAGTGATACCAGGGTATACCAATTAATGTAGGCATATAGTTGCACTCAGTTTATAACTTGGTTTAAGAATTGGGTTCATAAGTCTTGTGAATTAGGCCCTATTTTGTTTAAAGAAATGCCAGTACAGCCTTGAACCAAGGCTATATTTAAATGGCATTGCATGTATTTATATTGTACGATTCAGTGGTGTTATGGTTAAAATTAGAATGATATACGTTGCAACAGTCGTTGTTGTCGGTAAAACGCCACGTGATATGTCAAAATTAATGCATCATTTTGATACCAACATGCGAAATTATATTAAGGGTAAATACTATCCATCTGCTCAAGAAAATATTAATTCTGAATAATGTTTAATCATGAAAAGGGAAACATTTCCACCGCATTTGTGGGTCCTCGAACAATAGCTTATGGTGCAGGTTAGCTATGTATGGAATAACCGCTGAGCTAAATGAGCAGCCTTAAGATTGTGAAATGAAATCTAAAACATAAACATTAGAATGACGTATTCTTCTTTTTTACATTAAAATTGTAATACTTGTTCGATTTGCAAGTTAGTTATACGAATGCTTGTATAAGATAAAATACAGATAATGCAGATATTAAAAACAGGTAATACAGAGCTCAAACGGGGAGATCTCAGAGTTCATTAAATTATCATTCAAAATCAGCACCACATATTTATTTCTATAATATTATTTTTAATTCAATAAGAAGTATTAAGCCTACATGTACAATCTGCAAATTGGAAAACAATCACATTGTCCGAACATAATGACATAATGAGGATTCGGCGAAAAAGGCGCCAACTTTGTTGAAGTAGTCTGTTGACGCCATTTTGACCTTGATCATGGACGTGACATCGCTAGTGAAGGTTCACGTATAATAAGAGACTCTATTCCGTATGTACGCCAAAAATTATGATATTCTGACATGTGTTTGGAAAGTAATATCAGTAGTGTGTCTGATTATTCTTAACGTTTCTAAAACATTTATTTTATTGTTACATCCTTTCTCTTTAGGCTTATTCTCCGGTATATATAGTGCACAACTTTGGTCTCAGAAATTTTAACATTTCAACTACTAATAACTCATGAAAAACATACAAAATCATACAATCTTATGGTTTCGAAATAGTGCATAGGTTTTTTTTTAAAATACCATTGTATTCCCGCCTTTTTAAGATAACGTATCTGTCATAACGTATCTGTTTGATTCTTTTCTAAATCGTACGTTATGGGCAACACTGCACATTTACCAACTTACTTGTTACACTCCATGACCAAGCTTTTGGGTAAATCAAGGGTAATGCATTTTTCGATTAATATTTTTTGCTATTTCCCGGCATGTTTCAACTTCTAATTTAATGCATGTTACTAATGTGACTCTCGTCTACAAACTAAACAACTAAAATCATTTATATAAGGCTTAACACATTTAAACAAGATACATATATGACAGCGACACGAAAATTGCAAAGTTGAACGATTTATCGGAGAATGAACCTTCTATAAAACACCTCACTTGTGAAAATATTATTGTTCCTATATACAAACAACAGGTCAGGATGTACTGGAAACCACATACATATTTAAAAAAATACGCTTACATATAGGGTAATTTTGTTGTAAAAAGTATAACATTTTACTGATAAACTTTCTATTGTACAAATTCTTATGGGTGTTTCATCGCTGTCCATCGGTAATCGCAGTTTTGAAATCAT
This sequence comes from Ophiothrix spiculata, assembly GCA_000969725.1. Taxonomy (NCBI): domain Eukaryota; kingdom Metazoa; phylum Echinodermata; class Ophiuroidea; order Amphilepidida; family Ophiotrichidae; genus Ophiothrix; species Ophiothrix spiculata. The sequence continues at coordinate 61,582 of JXSR01S004660.1, forward strand.
TTTGAATTTTTTCATACGGTAAACAGAAAGCTTCACCAAATGCCACCTAATTGCATATTTTTATAACAATAATGCAACTCGGGATAAAACTTGTATAAAGTTTCTCCGAAACAAGTGGACAATCCTGATCATTCACACTGTTTTTCGGATCAAGGCTCTCTACGCTTCTATCATCAAGTTTGTTGTAATCACTGGTGATATAACGACGTTTCTCTAAAACGGTTTTATCCTTTAAAGCCAAATGTAATATAAAAGTAATCATTTTTGTGTACTTTAATATCAATAACCATGAAAAATAACGATTGTGCACAATTGTTATACATCTATCAATTCAGAAGGAGTTATTGAACATTAAGGGTGAGAACAACCGGAAAAAGAGCTGTACAAAATAAAAAGGAGTAGAGGTCGAAAGTATACTTGGTGCTGATGGAAGTACATGGATCATCGGATTTTGACATGTAATATTACATGGTATCTTATCGTAATGAATCCAAACCTTTTAACCGCACACGTCAGGTTTTTGAATTCCCCGCACATCATTGAAAGTACATTTTGAAGGCAATTTATCGTCAGTAAGTAGCTTATAATGGGCCTTAAAAAAACAGTAGAAACCATATGAATTTACTTGGGTGTACATTTCTAAAACACGCACTTTTATACATTAAGCTTAATTTCTTATGCATTTTATTGTTTTGGGGCACTGGTTTTAACTTATGTATGAACATGTTTAGCTAATGTTTAGACAATGTTTAAAGAGTTTTAGAATGGTTCGAGTGATTTTTATTTATCTGCTATTTTATATCATTCAGAAATCCAATATTATCCTTTTTATGTTTTTAATCAAAGTAGTTGTTAAGATTTATACAATAGGTTTCGTCGTGTTAAGCTTTTAGACTTTTCTAGTCACCAGATTTGAATTATATTTTGCAGAGATAAAATAATACATGCCTTCAAATTTAATTGGAAACATTTTTTGACAAAATGACAATTACTAAAGTCTATAAAATGGGATTTTCCCCACAAAATGGCAAATATTGGAGGGGATCTTAGGGATTAAATATAAGTATTAAGTAATCGAATTCCATTGACTTGAGAGATAGGTATCAAAGTTTAATTGTGAAGATTACCAGGAGAATTAGTTTTAGTACCAAATAAAGACGAAGAAGTTTTAACAGCATTATGAGCTGAACGAGTAATTGATGTGGATTAGCTGTTCTTTACAAATAACGTTGCCTCTAAAGCCTAAAAATAATTCTTTGATTGGCGTTACATAAAAAAAAAATCAGGGTAGATAAACATAATAAAGTGCTACTTAAAAAAGTGTTGTAGAATAATTGTAATACAAAATCACAAAAACTGTTGCGAAGAAACCCATTGAAATTTAGATTCATATTCCTTAAACTATGGAGATTTTCATTACTTTTTAGTAACAA
>JXSR01S004662.1:0-27691 GCA_000969725.1 Ophiothrix spiculata
AGAGGTATGCAAATTAGTTTCAGTCAACATCGTAGAGGTAATCAGACCCCAGTTACATAGTTTAACAAACAAAATATGTTTGTGAATAATTTACTATGCCGACCTTAAGGTACCTTTGATATGGAGGGTCACAATTAGGAAAAAACTTACTGTGTATATGATTGATCTGATATACACTACCTTGGAGAAGGTAGATTTTATCGATATGGATTTTGCGGTATAAGGGTAAACATTGTTTCAGATTATGTGTTGCTTTAACCCTCGTCTACCCAGGCTATTTTTTTGTAACACGTCTACCCAACCCCCCTAAATTTTGGAACGGAACCCACTATGAACTTTTGCTATCAATAGATAGGTATGGCCCTCCCCTATCCAATGATACAAAGATCACAAAAATCGGCCAAGGCGTTACGTAATTATGACGTCATAAAGCTCTTCGGATCGGAAAATCAGGATTTTGGCAAAAATGGCCACCAAAATCAAAATTTTGCTATAAAAGCTCTAAATGGCTGATTTTCATCGGGTTTTTTGCTAATAAAGAAGGGAAATGATAATTCTAACATGCCCTGCAAGTTTCAGCTTCATAGCATGCATATATTTTTCAAAATGGCGACTTTAAAATTTCCGGAGGCTTCACCACCACCCTACACCCCAACTTTGACGGCCTACCCTAATCCCACCTTAGGTGGTACCCCCCTAATTTTTTCCTCAAAATGACCGCAAAGGATGTAAAAGTGATTACCCAAATGCCTGGGGTCGGTTGCTTTTGCGTTTTTATGCAGCGGGGAAAAAACTTTGGGGAGGGGTTGCAACCCCCCCCCCCCCGGATAGACGAGGGTTAAATGTGTAACTGCAGCAGAAACTCACATTGTTGCATTTAAGATCGTGATGTAGGGATGTAGTATGACATGGGATGGTTTGTCGTAACCAAATTTGAATTCAGTCCAACTGATTCTGACATAAATTCATGACACTGTTTATGACATGATGGTATTGTGACCAACATGACAAGACTATCAATATATTGACTGATCGTACATGCCAAAAATTGATGAGCATCATTATGCATCTAAAATAACATTCTCACAGTGTTTGTTGCAATCCTTACATGGACTTTTGCATTTTCTTTTCAGTGGGCAACACAAAGGCACAAGTGGAGGAGACTGAAAGAAGAGGGCATCATAGACAACTCCTTAATAGACCACATGTGGAACAATCTCCTGCCTCTGAAACCAGCTCTCTTGGCCATCATGGAGATGTTTGATTTATTGTCTCAGAGATTAGGTGCTGAGGAGGTAAGATTTTGCACATATGATTATGTTTTGATGCTTCAAGGCATCGTAGACAACTCGCATAGGAGACATTCATGAATTAGCATAGGAGACTACTGCATGAATGCTACCATCTAGGCATTCATGAATTAGCATAGGAGACTACTGCATGAATGCTACCATCTAGGCATTCATGAATAAGTATAGGAGACTACTGCATGAATGCTACCATCTAGAATTAGCATAGGAGACTACTGCATGAATGCTACCATCTAGGCATTCATGAATTAGCATAGGAGACTACTGCATGAATGCTACCATCTAGGAATTCACAAATTAGCATAGGAGACTACTGCATGAATGCTACCATCTAGGCATTCACGAATTAGCATAGGAGATTACTGCATGACTGCTACCATCTAGGCATTCATGAATAAGTATAGGAGACTACTGCATGAATGCTACCATCTAGGCATTTACGAATTAGTATAGAGACTACTGCATGAATGCTACCATCTAGGCATTCATGAATTAGCATTAGAGACTACTGCATGAATGCTACCATCTAGGCATTTATGAATTAGCATAGGAGACTACTGCATGAATGCTACCATCTAGGCATTTATGAATTAGCATAGAAGACTACTGCATGAATGCTACCATCTAGGCATTCATGAATTAGCATAGGAGACTACTGCATGAATGCTACCATCTAGGCATTCACGAATTAGCATAGGAAACTTACTGCATGAATGCTACCATCTAGACATTCACGAATTAGCACAGGAGACTACTGCATGAATGCTACTATCTAGGCATTCACAAATTAGCATAGGAGACTACTGCATAAATGCTACCATCTTGGCATTCACGAATTAACATAGGGGACTACTGCATGAATGCTACCATCTAGGCATTCATGAATTAGCATAGGAGACTACTGCATGAATGCTACCATCTAGGCATTCATGAATTAGCATAGGGGACTACTGCATGAATGCTACCATCTAGGCATTCATGAATTAGCATAGGAGACTACTGCATGAATGCTACCATCTAGGCATTCATGAATTAGCATAGGAGACTACTGCATGAATGCTACCATCTACGCATTCACAAATTAGCATAGGAGACTACTGCATGAATGCTACCATCTAGGCATTCATGAATTTAGCATAGGAGACTACTGTATGAATGCTACCATCTAGACATTCATGAATTAAATCCAGAAACAATATCAGTTTTATTAGCCCTATTTTAAGAACTTTTACCAAATTTAAATGGAATATGAAGTAAATTGCCCATAATGCCGAAATATGCCTTAAATGCATATTTGACGGAATATAAATTGATTTCTGGTCATTTTGTCTAAATATCTCATCTAACTAGAAATTCTGGTTATTCATTATATCCCTCAGGCTTCCGACACCTACTATGTGCCAGCTTGTTTACAGCCGTGTTCTGAGAAGGATGTAAGACAGGAGATGGGGAATCATAAATCTGTCTCATTTTACATCGACTTTGAAGGATTCTTGCCAGGTGAGCATTGAGATGGTTTAGGAATGTATGTTTGCATCATAAAAATATTGACAACTTGTGATGGCATGATCAAAATTGTTGAATGAGCTGATTTCAAAAATTATGTTCTACCCAAATGAAGGGCATATGATTTTGACTATGCTCAACACAAATCCGCCGAGCGATTACTGTGTTTGGACCTCTATTGAGAAAACTACAATTATCACTTCCCAGGACATTTGAATGAGACAAGTAATGCATGCTTTACATACTTGACAGCATGCATTGTGCTTTATGAGATGTATCCAATTCATTGGTCGATAAGTGCCCCTGATCTTGGGACACCACATTTCGTCATCAGGGACACCGCAGTAATAGTTCTGTCAAAATGATGCAACTTTAATGACATACGGGAGGATTTAGTGAGGCTGGTTGTAATTGTTTGATTCTGAAATTTTGTACATACATTCACTTTAAGAAATTTGATTGCTCATAATAACTTCAGTTTCTAGTTTTAAAACATCCTTAATTTTTAAGTCATAAATTAAATTTCTTACAAATCATGACCGCATAATAAATGTGTGGAGTAAACAAGCACATCAACCCACGTAGTATGAAAGACTTATCTTTTCATGCGACTGCTGCGCCAATTTATTATATATGAAATTTTTATAATTTGAACATTTGGAACATTGGCATATTTTCCAAGAAGAACAAAAAATTGGTTAAGTCCAGGACTAACTAAGGTAGTCCCGGACTAAACCATATTTGTGTTCTAAAATAAGTTAAGTGATCTAAAAACCGACAAATGAATCATGAGGGGAGCGATCGTGGACGAGTGGTTAGAGCACAGGACTCGTAATACAGAGGTTATGGGTTTCGAGCCCCGGTGGGGGCACTGCCGGTCAGACCATGTCTCTTGTGCAATAAACTTTACTCTAATTGCTCTGTGGTTCGGAAGTCACGTAATGCCATTGGTCCCCTGTGTGAATGCTTCAGTTTGGGGCGCTGCATACAGTGCATACCTGGTGTGTCTATAATAAGAGTATTAGTATAAATTTTCAACCAAAACCATGAATCACCTCTTGATTTTTCCAATAATGTATCATTTTTCAAAATTTCAGTTTGTGCATACGGACCTTAATGATTTCAATAGTAATTTTACCTTATGTTAAGTACCATTATTTCTGCTTGATAAATTCAGGATTGAAGTATTGTGGAATATAAGAAGTCAGTAATGATTAACACCAAATATATTTCCTTTACAAAGATAACAAATTATGTGCTTTGTTTTTTCAGATGGTCTATTCCATCGTTTACTAGTGCATGCAGCTCGTTGGTCCCAACATCAGAGTGGCGAGGAACCACAGCTGTATTTTCGTTATGGTAGCTTTACGTTAGATGAGGAACATACATTCCAACTGGAAATGAAGGGTGCTGATCAAGTATGTATTAAGGTAAGTAAAGTTTACGTGTTTTTTAAAATTTTCTTTTTTCCCCCAATATTTCACTGAAAATCCGAGTTATTTCACAATCTTCACTTCTTGATCGATCTTGATATATTCTCTTTAATGCAGTCTATACATGCGTATCTGTTCCGTATTTGGTAGGATTTCCCATATTTCAACTCTTAAATATCTGTTAAAAACAGGATGTCCCGTATTTACAGGGTAAGTAAAAAAACAATGCCGTCATCCTCCTTTTTTCCGAAAAATTCGGACGAGAAACTATTTTTTTCTTTTACTTTGCCTTAGTTATAAATGAAAATATAGAATATGTTTTTAGAAGCAATTTATTCCTTCCATTATCAGTATTGCCCTATTCAAAATTTAAGGATTGTTTATCTCTGGTACATGCTGCTTGTCATGCTGAATTAGGCCAAGTAAAAAAATATAATAGTTTCTCATCCAAATTTTTTGAAAAAAGGAGAATGAGAGCAGTTTTTTTAAACAGATATTTAAGAGATGAAATATGGGAAATCCCGCCAAATACGGAACAGATACGCATGTAAAGACTGCCTAAGAAAACATTTCAAGATCTATCAAGAAGTGCAGATTGTGAAATAACTCGGATTTTCAGTGAAATTTCTGGGAAGAAAAGAAAATTTGTAAAAAGAAAAAAAAAACTTTGTTGATGCGGAAAACCAAAACGCATGTACGCGAGGTCGAGAAACTATTTTATTTTTTTACTTGCCTTATATGTAAAACAAGATTAACTTCTTGAAAATTGTCTCCAGTCACCAATATCAACTTACACAGGTAGGGTAATTCCTCTATTTACTTGAAAAGTGTGATGCTTAGAACATAACACCCAAATTTGGAAAAAAAACAACAATAGCTTAATGATTATGAAAGGCTTGTCAACCAAATTAAAGATAAATAATGTGTTGGTATCTTAAATTATCTGTCCCTTTAATGCTAAATATCATAAATAAAAATTAGTAAATGTTAACCATGATATAGCATCATTCTTATTTTGGGCTCATATATGTAGATTTGACATTCTGCTCATGTAGTATAATCTTACATGGTAAATATTTAAGCTTACTGCTCTCACATGAAAATTTTGGCATAGTGTACCCTTTAGGATCTTATAAGTTGTTCATACAGGGTGTATCAAAATGATTAGTACTCAACTTTGTGATTTTTTTACACAAAAACTATAAATGCTAGCATAATTGTTTTCTCGGATATAAAAGAGAAAACATTTACCTGTTTTGCGTTTGGGTTGCGTGTTTTGATGTGCTTGCCTTTTTGCGCGACAACAAGTACTGCGGGCGCGGGTGAATGGTTGCGTTATGTTCTTGCATGAGCACATTTGTTAAAATCCCGCAATAAACTTGTCAATGTTGTAAACAAAGACCAAATAATTGAACATTGGTATTTTAGATTTCTTTCAATATTTACAATATAAGGGGCTTAAAATTGGATCTGAAAGTTGAGCACAATACTTACCAATAATATCAATTACATAATAAGTTTTAATGTCCGATGCCCAAGGTTTAGACCTCAAAATTCATGGATTTTAGGGCAAAATGAGCGATTTCTTCATTAAACATGGGATTTCTCCATTTCAGTTTTGATGAAAAAACATCATTTTTACGGGAAACGTAACTAAAAAAACTAAATAGTACAAAGAAAGCTTTTTCAACCATTATGTTCAGTATATCAAAATCTAGGATCGCGTTTCTCATTTTTCAATATAAGGTCCTAAAATCAAAGATATTCATTAGTTTCTATCAAAATTGATGCATGATAAATGTCGGAAACGGCACAATCAACATGGTTTTCATTATATTTCGAAAAATTCGGCTTTATCCTAGATAATTTTGTGCAGTTTCCAAAAAACGATATGTGATAAAATGGCAATAGCAATTTTTTTAGTTACTTTTCCCGTTTCATGTGTAGGCAAAAATCACCGTTTTTTGCTATTGTTTCCAAATATGGTCATTTTTGAACCAAACCAATAACATAAGCAGATTCCTTGTCAAATTTCCTTCCTAGAAATGTATACTTTTCTTTTTACTGTAACTTAATATTTTTAGACTTATAAGCCATAAAAGAAAGTCAAAAAATAAGCCTTAACAGGCCCCTTAACAGCAAACCACCTCTGCCAGAACACAATTAATCAAAGATTATGCATACCATCTATATAAACGCCCACTAAGCAAAGTACCCTCATCAATTATTGCCTGTATTTGTAATATTGTGTTTTATTCTTTTCAAGGTTACAGTGTGTAAGATGCGGGTGTTTTCTCCAGATGGTGTACAGGACAGTAGCAGTGTAGATGAAGAACCTGATCCAAGGGCTTGCTCCACTGTAAGTTGCTATCTCGTTTCATGAAGAGAATTCAATGTCAATCAATAAAAAGGAGACTAGAGACAAGGTTAATTTTGAAAATGGCTGCCATTTTGAGTACATCCATCTGTATAATGTAAACATGTGAAATATCATTCAGAATTGTCCCCGAACAAAATGATACCACTTTCAGACAGGGTTCCCGCTGGTCATGGAAAATCTAGAAAAGTCGTGGAATTAAATTTTCAACTTCCAGGCCTGGAAAAGTCTTGACATTTGATGAAAATGGCCAAAAGTCCTGGAAAGGTCATGGAATTTTCTAAATTGGTCATGGAAAGTCATGGAAAAGTCATGGAATTTAATTGTGCAGGAACCCTGTTCGGAGGTTTTTAGGTAGCGGGGACTTTGTGGTGCCACATCAGTAAATAACTTATCGTGGCAGCAGACATTGTTGCTAAATGCATGTTGAAGGCATGAATATGGTTTTTTTTACTCGAAGTAGATCTAGATTATTATCATATAAAGTAAAATATTTCACTAAACTTTGAAATTAATCCTGATAATTGAACTTTTATTAAACTATTAATGATGCAAAACGTTTTGTTTGTGCCAGTTTTGTAGAATTTTTAAGACCCTTTGAGAAACCAGATTTCTTGTAGGTAGCACTATTTCAAAATGGGTATGAGCCAGTGGCGTAACAGAGACTGCCCCACCTGACGCTTGTCAGCAGGAACTTTTTGCCATACTATCTGGAAAAGAGAGGGTAAAATAAGGGTAAATGAGAAGGGGAAAATATATTTATAAATCTACCGGAAAAATGGAAATATAGGACCAATGAGCCCTTGTCAGTTTCCAAAATCAACTACAACTTGTTTTTGGTCTACAAAATAGGACAATTCTACCGGGAAAAACCAATGATGCGCCAGATAAAATCGGGAAAAATAACTTTGCCCCACTGAACAAAATTTCCTGTTACGTAACTGGTATGAGCACACACAAAATTCAACTCGATTTTGATGTAATGTATCTCAAAAACTTTGCCTAGAGACAATAATTTTGTCTGTTTTGTTCTGTTCTCTCTACATAATCACCTCACTCTTTACCATTTTGGGCCTAAAATGTGTAATAAATTATGGGAGGAGGTTATCAACAGCGCCACCAATCATAGTTTTTAAATCTGCTGTTAACCCAACCATGTAATTGCTCTTTTTTCTCCTTTGATGTGTCCTTTTACGTTTTTCTTGGTTTTACTGCTTTTATTTTGTCTCCTTTTGATGGTTTTTCCCTTCAGATTCAGTGTTTTGCACCATTGGGTGTAACTTTAAGGTGTTTGACTGGCTTTCAGCCAACTAAACTAAACTAGAATAAACTAGACTAGACCAGAATTCTTTGACTAGACTAAACTAAACTAAATAAAATAAAATAAAAATAATTGAATCAAATCAAATCAGATCAATAAAAGAGAAATTATTGATTTTCTCTTTTCTGCTCAACAGATCCGTACATTTCTTGATCACGCCCTCAGTGAACTCACCTTTACATGGATCCATGGGATCAGGTACAAGTTCACCGTGGCCTGTCCGTGCAATGACCTCCATGAGGCGACCCCTGACCCCAATGTGCCCACATGTCACCTGCATCTACTTCACCTTGAAGACTGTCTCAGCAAACCCAAAATCAAATGCAAAGGAAAGAAGATGTGGATTGCCACAAGTATATTTCAGAAATGGTTTCAAGAAAGGGTGGAGGAAGAAAGGGATGAGATTGCTGTATTGAAACAAGGTAGGAGCTGTGAGATTGATTGATTGATCAATCAATAGGGGACAGCCTGCTTATCCGCAAGCTTGCTAGTCTGAGAGTTCATTAGTGCGACGGCTCGCTAGTCCGAATTGTAATTTAGGATCGCCTGTCCAAATTTTAAAAAAAGCTCGCTAGTCCAATTTTATAAAACAAAAGACTCGACAGCCAAAATTACAAAAAATCTTTGATAGTCAGAATAAAAAAAAATTATGAGAGTCGTTATGACTGACGAGCCTATTTTCATATTCTGATTAGCGAGCCTCCGGACTGGTAAGCGTTTTTCAAAGTTACATTTTCCCCATGGAGTAACATATGTGACCCGTCATATCGAAAGGTAGCTTAAGGGTCCCAAAATGAAAATTGATTTTTTGGTCCCATCTGAAAGATTATATTTTAAGCTTTAAAATGACACCTTGTTTTTGGTTATTGGATGTTCGAATGCAAAGTTACATCCAAATTAGTAAAAGGCATCAGGCTGATTCAGAAAGCTATAGTTCTGAGAAAATTGAGTTTTAAGTTTCTGTATTGGTAAAACTTGAATAGAGAAAGGATTTTTATCTTGGTTTTTAAAACAATTGTGTTATGTTTTGGATGATGGAACCTGATTAATAAGATAGATTACACTTCAAAGGTAATGTTTCTGATGAAATTTGAAATTTGACCTTGGACGTGACTTTTGACTATGCTCAGCTTCAATTGCCCGTATCTCGTAATTTACTTTGCAGACCTTAAGGTACCTTTCGATATGACGGGTCACATATTCAGATTAGCGAGCCTTTTGGACTAGCAAACTGTTGGACTAGCAAGCTGTCGCACTTTCGAGCGGACTCCATTAAGATTGATTAATCGATTGATTTATTGACTGACTGACTGACTGACTGACTGACTGACTGACTGACTGACTGACTGACTGATTGATTGATTGATTGATTGATTGATTGACATATCCATACTCAAGATAACCGATTGATAAAATTATTTTCATCACACTGACAGATATTGGTATTTGGAAGAAAACCATATACTTTGCATAAATTTTATGTTACTACCTCCGATTTGATTGGTCAGTTTGATTGTGAATCACACATAATTTGGAATGTATGATTTTTTAAATTATTTAATTGGCTTGTTTTCGAATTATCAGTTGAGATGATTTCATTGTGGCTTTTTTGTTTTGAATTGTTTTGTTTTGTTCTTTGTAAACAAAATTTATGATTTTCAGTAATAAAAATTAAATGATAGTTGGGATTTATGTGGTTGTGTGGTTTTTATTTGATTTACTTGCTTTTTAACACATTTGTTTGATTTATCTCCACAATTATTGCAGCTTCTAAATCCATGTCAGAAGTAGAACTTTTAGACCTGTCTAGTGAGGTTGGCATTGCATGGAGAAAGCTTGGCTTGCTGCTAGGCTTGGGTGCATGTTACATAGCGTCACTAAACCGTGACCAATCCCAAGCAGAAGATAAAGCATTTAATATGCTGGTTAAGTGGCATGAAGGGTTGGCAGAGCAAAGCAATGCCAGGCTGTTATTGTGTAAAGCTTTAAGGAAATGTAAACTGGAAAGCTTGGCAGAAACTTATAAAGATCCACAAGGTGAGACTCTTAATTAACTCAAAATTAAACTTGGCGATATATGACTACCCTCTGCAAATATATCTGTAAGTCATTTATATGTTCTGGTGTCCAGTCTGAAAACCAATTCTAGCATTTCACAATCCAACTTATTTTCATTTCAGCCTTTTTTAGGCATTTTTATATCGGAGATGTCCAGCTTTTTTTTTTTTTTTGGAAGTACATGCTCATGCCAACATCTGATTCACAAGTTATAAAACTTATGTGAATAGACCACATTCTTAAGGGAGGTTGGAACCTCACAATCCTTAAAAATTGTTTTTATCATAACTTGAAAAGTTAAAAACTAATAAAGTAAACTACATAAATGTATACATTTTTAGAAAGGAAATTCCACAAGGAATCCATTTATAGCATCAAATTAAAATGTTAAGAACTCGCTTTTTAGAAACTCACCAAAAACAAGTTATTTTGCCAAAATTTTGAACAAGTCTAGAAAAAGTACTATTTGGCAAAAATCTTCCAAAATGGGTAAAAATCATCTAAATCAATAGTTCTAGAAAATATGTTCTCAAATTTTTGATTGACTTCTTAGTTTTCACAAAAATGGCAAAAAAATGCCCCAAAATCATGATTTTTTGAAAAAAATGAATTTTTGGCCTATTCGGATCAAAATTTTCAAAAATAGGGGATTGAACAAAAAATTGAGAACACATTCCCTAGAACCATCGATATAGATGACTTATACCTATTTTTGAACATTTTGGCCAAATAATATTTTTCCTAGGCTTGTTCAAAAGTTTTTGGCAATATTACTCGTTTTTGGTGAGTTACTAAAAAATGAGTTCTTGAATCAAGAATCTGATGCTATAAATAGATTCCTTGTGAAATTCTCTTTCTAAAAATGTAGTATACTTTTATATAGTTTACTTAATTAGTTTTCAAGTTATGATCAAAATAAATTTTCAGAAATCGTGAGGCTCCTACCTCCCTTTTAAGCTGTAAAATGACACTTCATATATCATCATAGGATATCTTTGGAAGACACATATGATTTATAGAATTTTTTATTCAGTAATGTGTAAAAGTTAGTATAGCTGGATTTGAAGTTCAAAGGGATGAATAAATTAATTGTTCTCAAGAAGTTCAAAGGCAATGGTAACTAGCATTTCCATAGCTTACCATTATTTTAATATTTAACAAAAGATATATCTTCAACTAATACAGAAAAAACAGCAAAACACCACTTAATAATGTGCAGATAGAATTAAATGTTGATCAACCATGAGTTGTAATTTCCAGAATTAGTTAAGATATTTTCTTTTTGATTCATTTCCTGATTTCTAGATCTAAAATTTTGGGATTATATAGACAAAGTATCAAATACATTGAACATACAAGGGGGTATCAAAAAGTTTTAAACTTTACCAAGAGCGGAAGGAGCTATAGCAATGATTTTTTATGAGAATATTCCCTCGTTAGTAAGCACAATATGGTGCAAAAATGGTCTCATAAGTAGTTTACTTTCTTTACTGGTGGTGATAAGATGTCAGCAACCCGCCCGCTAACCATCATGACCTGTATGAAGAATTTTGAGATAGGCGACATGGTGAAGGCCCTGTATTTGCAGGGTGAGAATGCCCAGGACATTCCCAAAGTTTATTTTTTGGATACCATAGTGAAGGGTATATGGTTCCTCTTTCCATTGATAACAAAATTATGATAATCTGTCGATGAATGACTTCACAATTGTTTAATTAAACATGGTCGACCTGAAAATGTTGATTTTCATCAAAATCAAAATACAAGTGCGATTTTACAAAAGGGAAGATCTCTGCAAAGATGGTCTATGGACAGTCATTTGAAAGTGGGTGAAATGTGTTACTTTGCACAGTGATTATGCAAAGATACCTTCAGAATCTCAGAATAAAATTACGTTCCTGGCTTTAATTCTTCTGGATGAAGTTTAAAACTTGTTGATACCCCTCATAAAATTATGCATTTTCAGATATTGGATGTTTAGGTCAGTAAATGTAAACCAAAATTATGATTCTTGTATATTGGCTGGGCACATATTATTATTATTATAAGATGTCAACAAATAAAGTGTCATTAGCTATCGTTGAAACTTTTGGATGTCAAGGTTGTATCAAAAAGAAGTCAAAAGCTTGACATTTAGAATTTGATCTTAATTTTCTTGTTACTGATAGTAGCATTTAAAGGAGCTTGCTACGATTTTGCAAAATTGATTTTCAGTGTCATATGAAAGATTACCACTAGAGAAGTTTAAGTTTCAAATTTCAGCTGAATCGTTCGAACAATTTTGATTTTATGGGCAATTTTGTATTTTAGAGCTGCCTATACGTTACTGTGTAAAATTAGTTATGGTTACCATAACTATACGCGTTTTCGTTTGTAACTCCTAAACGGAACATAACTCAGCTGAGAAATTTCACATGGGTTATGAGAAAAATATGAGCAATATTTTGGTAACAAAATCTCAAAAAGTTTGAAAAAAAGTTGAATCAATCGGACCCTGCTCCTTTGATGGTGAAAATAAGTGCTAATTAGAAAGTGTGGATACAGGAAAAATATTTTAAACAAAAACTGACATAAGAAAAGATCTGTTATAATGAAATAATTTTCCTTTACAGATATCTTTTATTCTTCACTGTTTGTAGAGCCCTCATAAAACAAAATTTTGAGTACAAAGAAATTTCTCTGCCCCCAGCAATATCTAACCATTTTCCACTTTAATTCACAAAGACTTTTATAAACTAAAAAAAATGCTACTTCAATGTATAATAAATATTTTTACTATTTCCCATTACAGATGTGCAATGAAGTTATTAAAGAGGTATGACATGTGTGATATATGAGGCTAATATGAGGTGTGAGATCAGAGGCTAAGATGATCACTGAATGAATTGTTTGGAAGAAAGAAAATAAAGAGTCTGATGTATCTACTGCCATATGATGTCAAAGCTGGGTACGTCCCATTTAACATTGGAGGAGTGTTCGTTCTTTCAACAAGATATTAAACAGTTTTATTTATAATGGGATTCAAATTTTATTTTGGGTTCAAACCAGATCTAGATCCAAATTGATCCAGATCTAGATATAAATTGGTATGAGAAATTCCACTAGATCCAAACCTAGATTTATTGTAAAATTCAAACCAAATCTTGATTTGGATTTATTGCAGGAATTGACCTTGATCTAAATATGGATTGTTAAGGGGAATTGAACCAGATCCAGATCTAGATTCATTAGAGGGTTCCAAATTAGATCTAGGTCTGGATTTATTGGAGGAATTGATAACTAATCTGGATATGAATTTGATGGAGGACATTCATGTTACAACTACATATTACTCTATTATTGTGTGTACGAGGCTTTTCCCTTATCTTGCCAAACTGAGCTGGCTCTTATTCAACAAATATCCTGGAGGAACTCAAATATAATGTTGCAGGCATATCATGACCAAGAAAAAGGTTAATTAGGGTTGTTTTTGAGGACTGAAGGGTGAATCAGGTGACACCGTTTAGGGTATCAAAAACAGCAATTTTGGGGCAATTTTCTAGAAATAGGGTAGTATAGTTTTTCAAACCCTAGTGTGAAAACAGTATCAATAAAACCCCGATTTGGCGTGAATAGTAGAAAATGGTATTTTTTGGCTTCCACCCTTTAGGGCATGTTTTGAAAACCTGTGGTCATGCTATGCTTGCAACATTATACTTGACTGCCCCCCATGGACAAATATTATCTCTCCAAATTAAACTTGATTGTTTGTTTAAGAGATTCACCGCCTAGAAAAGGACTGATGAAGTCCTTTTAAACTTGTATGTAGTCTTTCAAGTATTTTGATACATTATACTATTTCCATGACTATATATTGTAAGGTTATTTTTTGTATTGATAGCATTATACCAGGTGTCCTAAAAATGGTTACATGCAGAAAAATGATCGTTTGCAAGAAATATAGCAGTTTGAGAATTCAAACTTTGCATAACTTGTGTTAACTATTCTTCAACTTTTGCGCCACAATTTGATTGACAGGTTCAATATAAACAGCTCAATCTGGAATGCATGGTCCATGATTTAATAGAGTACTCTAAGAGAGATCAATTATTATTCATTGAAACTTGTACCAAATTTGGTTCAAAATAAAGTCTGATTCTACATGATCAGTTAGAAAAAAAAATGCACATTAAAATACAACAAAACGTGTATGCTTATTATTTTGTTGAATTTTGAATAAATGTGTTTCTGACATAGGTATCTACATTTGTTGATAACTCAAAAACTAATAACGCTATGATTTAAAACTTGACTAGTACTTAGAAGAGGGTTGTAATGTAATTTATGCAAAGTTTTGTTTCTCCAACTACTTTAGTTTTTGCACACGGTCATTTTTCTACAGGTAACCAGTTTTGGGTCACCTGGTACTTATACTCATACACTGATACTTGCCATTCTAGATTGCAACCCATCTTGTCATGATACAGGGTGTCCCAGAAAAAACCTTACAATTTAGAAAGTATGTAAAGGTTGCATTTTATGCAATGGTTTGAACTTTCAGATATCGTTTGATTTATTTCATTCGGTAGTATACAACAAAAGTTATGTTTTATCAAATATTTGGGTGGATTTTTGTCTGGTCCAATTTCATGATTATTAGCCCTAAAGTAGGGGTGTTTCTAAATGGCATAAAAATTGGTCGCTTTGGAAAATTTATCATATCTGTCTTATTTTTACATCAAATTTGTTCATTTTTTCAGCACAAATAACAGAGAACATGTACGTAATAAATGAGTAAACATTGTTACGGTTGAATGAGCAGATCAATAACAATACACAATAGAGCTTCGTCCAAGGGGAACTTACAAACTCATGAGATTGGACCAGAAAATTTTATATTCAAGTGTTAGACAAAGCATAACTTTTGAAGTACATTACCAATTGAAATGAAACAAACGGTATCTGAAAGTATAATTCATGGGATATAAAAAGCAAACTTTACATACTTTCAAACTATCTGTTAAACCCAAGAAAATTACACGAAAAGATTGTAATTTTTTTTCTGGGACACCCTGTATCAATGGATTATACTGGTAATGGAATCTCTGTGAGTGGGGAACTTGGCAATATAATGTAGTTTTTAAAAGTGAAAAATCTCTTAAAAAGAAGAAAATCAACTCACTGTGGTTGAAACAGATTCATTTTGGATGCAACAACCTAGCATATTACCGTACTGACTCTAGTAAAATCCCGTCTTCGGGCAATGTACCACCTGTATATTTACAAAAAATTTCAGAAAATTAACTTACACGCGCGTAAAATCCCATTGGTATTCTTTAGGAGTAATAATCATTACCAAAATATCCCAATACCATTTATTTGTGGCAATAATTTGCTGAATTACCTGCAAAAGTTATCATAATATCAAAATCTGCATCAAAAAATAACCGCAAACTCATCTTAATTACGATAGAAATGGGTACATTTTATCCAAAATGTCTTATAATTTATCGGAATATCACGGCTGATCGCGGATGAATATACACCTTTTCACTGTTGTCTGTGTTCTAATCGTCAACAGATGGCGATGTTTTTGTTCATATAACGATAAAAATAAATATGAGCATGCGCTATGGACATGCGCAATCGCGATTGTTACTATTACAAAATGGCGAATTCACGATCGAATGTGCAATAGTAATTTCACCATATTAAACCTTGATTGTTACGTTCCTGTAAGTGTTTATTGAAAAAACTCATCGGGATAATTTTAAAGAATATTTACTGAACTGAATCCTGAAATGTGTTATTCAAAACGTTACAACGAATAGCTTGATTTGATCCCTCTAGCTCGGACAATTCACTGGCATTGTTTACCTCGGTAGATCGACCGGTTAGTTCAGTCTCTCTCATGCGTCCTCGCGTAAAGTCCCAGCCCCATACTTTGCTCAAAATTCACGTTCAAAAAAGGTGGGACATTACTCGAGTCAGTACGGTATTAGAAAGAAGTCTTGAAAGCATGAGTTACTTTGATAATGCAATTCAAGAGCACTATTATGATAATGTAATGAATTCAGGAGCACAGCTTAGTCCTGACACCATGACTTGACTTAAGGGTTAGTCAAGTCATGGGAATTATGTTTAGTAGAACTGCCATTTAAGCTTTCTAAGTTTTGACGTGAAATATTTGAAAAATTAAAAACCTAAAAAATTCCTCTCAGCATAGACAGCATTTTTAAAGAGTCTATAATCATTATTACAGAACTAATTAAAGCAAAAGCTGAAATTTATCACTCAAAATTTGGATGAAAACAAAGATGAGGTTGTCAAATTCGGAAACCCAATGTTTCATCACCCAAGCAAAGTGTTGACCCCCAAAACACACTTTTTGGTTCTAAATGTTAACACATCACCTATCATGAGATGCACAAACTCTCAAGGAGGCCACCGATTATAAAATTTGTGAACAACTTCAATATTTTGGCTGAATTTGAGATGTTGACTTAGTCCCAAGATGGTCTGTCTGTACAAACATCCTAAAATGGCAGTTTTACTACATAGCATTACTATGACTTGACACTAAATTAAGTCAAGTCGTGGTACCAGGACTAGAGCACTGCTTAGATTACAATGCAAAGAGTTGTAGATGATCAAGTAATTATGCAAATCTTGAAATATAGAATATGTATATTTAATAATATTTGTACATTATATGAGGGCAATTTGAGCCATGTCTTTCAATGATATAGACAGTGCAAGTATTATGTATTACAGTGTGGCTCAGTAAAACGCCATCATGATGGATTTGTTTTAAACGTGGCATTTTGGTTCCACCCACATCAATTGAATTGTCAGTTCTCTGGAAACTTTTTTGTATTAAAAAAGAGCTATTGATCTTGTGATCTTGATAACAATTATATTTTTCCTGTTTTTCCACTTTGCTACAATTCTATGTTGATTTGTCATAAAAAACAAAACATGATACATTTTTTGAGACATGCTGTATATCTTTTTGTAATGCAAACTATGTAATTTAAAAGTGCCTTTAAGCGGATAGTCTTTCAATATGTAGATTATTTTGATGGAAAAATGTTTATTTTCCTTACCACATTTGTATTATGTGTGCTATGTATATATCACATGTTTTTTTAATACTGTAAATGTATGAAATAAAGTGCATCGCCTAAGTTGACAGTAGTTTGAGAAACAAAGTCATAACTGAATCAACAATACAAATAATCTGAACACACGAACCATGTTTTATTCAAAGATAAAAGTTTGAAAGTTTTTGAATGAGATGAAATAAAAATCAATTGCCAATGTGAGTGGACTGATATCCTCGTGTTTTAATTAAATAAACCAGGAAATGGTTTTATTTTGCAATTTGTTCATTAACTATTTTGATAGATGAAAGAAAAGGTTTTCCCTGCAGAAGCAATTTTATGTATTTCAATAACAAATAAATACGAAACAATTCTATTGTATCAATGCAAGTATGCTGTGTTTCCACTGAAGGAAAAAATTGAAATTACACAAAGCTGAAAGTAATTATAGATGTTCTTTTTACTTAACATTGGATTTGATACCAGAATGTCAATCTTAATATAGCTTGATGAATATGATATTAAAGAAATGAAAAGGTATCTTTTGTTACTGAAAAGACCATTTTAACAAAATGTCAGCATTGTTTCTATTTTTTAGTTTCTGAATACGTGCTTGCTGAATATGTGCTTGCTGAATATTTAGGAATTCTTTAGGGTTGTTATTACATATATTCAGAAACACGCTCTCTTTACTAAATATATTTTAGTAGATGCCATATATTCTTATTTTAAGAAATCAATGATTTTTAAACACTGCCATTGAATTAATACCTCGCTGGTGAAGTATTAATTCAAGCACATGTAATAGTAAGGAAGTGTCATGAAGAGTTGACGATAAATTTGTCATCTTGGCTAGTTACTTCAACAAAAGTTGAAACTGTGATACACAATGATCAGGAAATTTAGATTAGACCTGGATTTATCTATATCCATGATAATGTATTAACAGTATACAATAAATGTATGTTAAAATCACATGAAATTTAGTAGAGCTCCGTTCTCTTATTAAAGGAGCTTGGTCTGATTGCCTAATCTTTTTTTCAAACTTTTTGAGATTTTGGTACATTGCTCATATTATTTTCATAATCCATGTGAAATTTCACAGCTGAGTTATGTTTCGTTTTGGAGATAATAATTTTACACAGTAACGTATAGACCGCGCTGAAATGCAAAATTGCACATAAATTCAAAACGGATTGACCGATTCAGCTGAAATTTGAAAATCGGACCAAGCTCCTTTAAAACAAAACAATTTATACAATCCCTGTTTATAAATTTTCCGTCCATTTAGTTTGATTGCTTAATACTGATTAGTCACTAGGATCATAGAAACATTTTTATGTAAAAATTAAGAAGTGCACCTGCCAAATTATTTGATAATAAGAAAAACCTTTAATTTCATGTGTCTGCATGACTTTTAACATAGTATGGCAACTTTGGCTCGTGAGCTGAATGGTATTGAGAATAAAACTCAGCAGTTTGAAAGAGCAGAATTTGTAAAAATTGCAATGTATATTTTCTTTTCTCAAAATATCCATAATATATCTGATATTTATCAGATGTATAAAAATATGTGACCTTAAGTGATGTTTTGAACTGATATAGATCATTTTCATTTCGTCATGTGAGTGCAAGAAAGTTGTATCTGCAATAGTTGCCATTTTCCATAAATTTGCTGTAGAATGTCTAGTCTAATGTCAGTGGCTCTTGAAATGGTTTTTCAGGTGATGGTGAAGAACCATTTCAAGAGCCATTGACAGAGGGAAGACACATTTTCATGTGTTTCTCATATTCTAGTGACAGTTGAATAGTCAGTATAACTTACGACAGCCATTTCAGATACGACTTTCTTGCACTCACATGATAATTTGAAATGGATATCTTAAAATATCATTTTAATCTTGTTGATGATATTGTTTACTCTGTACTACGCAAATTAATTTTGAAATTGAACTCCTGATATATTATAGTGTAGGTTATTATATGTGACCTGTCATATCGAAAGGTACCTTAAGGTCGACATAGTAAATTCCGAGATACGGACCATTGAAGCTGAGCATAGTCAAAAATCACGTCCAAGGTCGAATTTCTAATTTCATCAGAAACGTTACCTTTGAAGTGTATTTTATCATATTTAATCAGGTTCCAACATCCAAAACCTAAGACAAATGTTTTAAAAACCGAGATAAAAATCCTTTCTCCATTCAAGTTTTACCAGGACAAAAACTTTAAACTCGATTTTCTCAGAACTATAGTTTTCTAAATCAGCCCGATGCCTTCTACTAATTTGGATGTAACTTTGCAATAGAACATCAAATAACTGAAAGCAAGGTGTCATTTTAAAGTGTAAAATATAACCTTTCAGATGGGACCAATAACTAAATTTTCATTTTGGGACACGTAAGGTACCTTTCGATATAACGGGTCACATATATGCCAATAAAAAAGCAGTGTCAAGATATACACTGCACATCGAAACTTCCTTACAGATGAATTAAATGATGTTTTTCTGATAATTTTTGGCACACCAACCAAGTCTCATCACTTTGAAGTAGGAATGTATCAAATTCGCCAACAAGCGACACCGATTTGCAATGAACGGATGATCTATACAAAATTACCTCTGAATTCAATTCTTGCAAATTCCTGAACGACTCACTAAGGGTACAACCACAAACACCACAACACTGGGATTAGCTCCACAGTACGGGCTATTCAATTTCAAAGTTATGACACATGATAGCATTATTGAGCCATTGGATACCGTATAACAGAAACCACTGGCCCTGTACTCATTTGGTAGTGATGATGGCTGTCTGCGTTTAATTTATCAATTTGCAGGAATTGATTTCAGAGGTAATTTTTTAAAATCAACCAATTTTGGCAAATTGGAGTCGCTTGTTAATGCACTTTATACATTCTGATTTAAAATCGATGAGACTTGGTTAGTGTGCCAAGAATAATCAGAAAAATGTTAATTTAAATCACATATGCAGGCAGGTAGAACTCATGGGTAGGAACTTTTGATGTGCAGTTTATAATTATAATTCAAACATTTATCAATCTTCATGATTAGATTAAAGGAGCTTGGTTTGATTTTTCAAAGTTTATTTTCCTATGTCAGAATGTATGAAAGAAGACCACTCAAGAGATGTAAGGTTCAAATTTAAGCTGAATTGGTAAAATCGTTTTGATTTATTATTTACTTATTTTTGTTTATATCTTCAACAAGGGGCATAACTTAGCCGTGAAATTTCACATGGGTTATGGGTAAAATATGAGCAACATTCTGGTACCAAAAGTTCGAAAAAAGCTGAGGCAAACGGACCATGCATCTTTAAGAAGCGCAGTATTTGCATTATCATGGTTAGCCATACGAAGATTGGGGATGCTTCCATTGATGTTGCCTGTAACCTGTAACTATTACAATAAAAACTGTGACATATTTTGATTAAAATGAAATTAATCTGAGAATGTCTGATGTATGGTTTATTAGATTACATTTGGTTGTGAATGTCATATTCATACTAAATGTTATATATATACATAGTGGGCAAGTTGTGAGAGTGGGCAGAGGGAGGGGTAACTTTCCCTTGATAGAAGTCTTGCCCTCCTCCCCTGCCAAATCAAGGAAAGGACCAGGGGCCACTTAAATATAATGTTGCAGGCATAGCGTGACCACAGTATTTCAAAACACCCCCCTAAATGGTGGAGGGTTCTGAAGCCAAAGTATACCCTTTTCCCCCCTATTCACACCCTAAATCAGGATTTTATCGATACTGTTTTCACACTATGGTTTGAAAAAGTACCCTGTTTCTTGAAAATTACCACCTAATTGCTGTTTTTGATACCCAAAATGTGTCACCTGATTCACCCTTCAAAAATAACCCTTATTCACCTTTCTCTTGGTCACGCTATGCTTGCAACATTATATTTGAGTGCCCCCCCCCCCCCCCTTAGGAGAAAAGGTGTATATTAAAGGAACATGATCCATTTTGTCATAACGGTGAAATTCGTGAGAATGGCCGATATTGCTGAAATGTTTGGTGATCTTTCTCAAAATGTAATAATGCAACTCAGCAAAAACGAGGAGTATGGGATGATGAACCTGGAATGAATGATGATGCTAATATGTGACCGTCCATCCCAAACCAGCTGTAAATGCTCTTGTCATTTTCACTTTTTGAATTATATGCAAAGACCATGCTTTAAGGATTAAAATGAGTGCACCTTAATAAACTTCACACGATTTCCAGACGTCGAGTTATGGTCCGTCAAAGGTTTTCAGGGAGTAAAACGTATAACTGAGATAAACACGTTCAAAGATCAGTAAGCTATATTTTCTGTTGATTGTCTTAAAAATATGCAGATTTATTTCATATTTCCTACCATTTTCTTGAAATGAAACTTGGCTGGTATTTTGTAGTAAGCACAAGGATTGTGAATCTGTCAAAAAATCAAATTCGGCAAATTACGACCTTGGCAAGTATTTTCACCTGTAGCGCAAAATGAAGTTTGTGGCATTTATGGCTCATACGGGCTGGACAGTCACATTAAGTGAAATGGTCTACACTTTTTATATAAGCAAAACATTAGGGTCATTAGTAACGGTATAGCCTTCATCGACTCCCACAGTGTCAGGTTAATGATAATGATGCCATGCTCATTTGTCATTTTAATGATGCAGATGTTCTTGAATCATTTTAAGCCGTCTGGTCTGTCAATTTTCTAACCATTGTTCACTATTTATTGTGTAATTCATCCTGCATATATATATGTTTCAATCTTATATTTCTTTTATATGCTGCAATAATCTCCATTTAGGATGAAACCATACTCTCTGTTGGACTACTGAAAACATCCGTAACAAAAGCAGGAAAACAAGTATTAAAAATGTGTGATTTACGTTCAACTCATTTTAGAGTATTGTCATGCTCAAATAAATAAATGAATAAATAGCTTATTTACCAAGTATGTACATTTTTGGTGCCGTGGGTGAATAAAGGGTGTAATAAGAAATACTATTACAGTAGAAACTCATTATAACGAAGTTGCTGGGGACAGACAAATTACTTCTTTATATCCAAAATTTCGTTATATCAGGGTTTTTAAAACAATAAAAAACAAAAGAAATTAGTAAAATTGTACAGGAAAATTACTACTTTATAACAGGGCTTTTCTTGTATCAGATTTCGTTATAATGAGTTTCTACTGTAATATTATAGATGTCTAAAATGATGCCATTTTTTTGTCACAAAATTTAGTGTAGCTCTGGAAAGGAGAAACTTGATTTTGAAAATTCAAACGGTTTTGAAAAACTGGTCACTATACTGTAAAAGTCAAGTTAGCAAGAAGATATTTTCATGATTTTGGCTCTAACAGGCATTTCGCGACTTTTTCTTTTTGCAATTTTCAATATTCAGTGCTTAAAGGGACTGGCCTAGATTCTTTCCACTATTTTTTACCTTCCTTTTTTTACATGAATAGATAGAACATGTTTATAGTAATATATCCAACAAGAAGTTTTCATGATTTTGAGGAATATTGGAAAAATTACAATTCTTTACTTACTTTAATTTTGCCGCTGGCAGCAAAAAATGGTGTGAAAACAGTGCTTCTAGTTTCAAAACTTAAAAAGATCTTATTTCACCTGTGATGGGCAAACAAATTATTTTTGATAAAATTGTTTCTCTTTTGATTTTTATTAATTTATCTCCAGGAGCTTTGTTTGATCTTTTATCTGATAAATCCATCTGAGGTACAAATTCAGGATTTAGAAAACAAAGGATAATCACGCCACCATCAAAAAATGATATTGAAAATTAATTCTCTCTCAATTTGAGCCATTTCTGTGTAAATTTTTGGATTTTACTACACTTTTAAGCTTTATTTAGAGCATTCCCATCAGTTTTTAACTCTACGTGGAATCTAGGCTAGTCCCTTTAATATCAACAAGTAAGTTTACACAATGTACAATACGACTCCATAAACAACATTCACCGCCAATTATTGGCACATTTTTCTACGTTACCAGCACATTTTACTGTACGAAAAGTTACTGTTTTTTGTCTTTTAAAAGTAAATGGCAAGGCTTAAGACCATTCATTGAAATATGTGGCCTAGTGTATCATTAGGGTCAAAACATAGTTCTTTTGAGCTATCAAACATATCTGACACGTGACATCAAAAGGTACAAGTTGTCTACCTTTGATAAAATTGAGATTTCTGTGTTACTTGATAGAGAATAAATCAAACTTTAAAATGACACATTCCTTGTGAAAATTGAAGTTCAAGTTTTGAAGTTATGATGAATAAAGACAACAATTTTCTTATTATTTTCTTTATAATTTACAAGCTTTATTTGCCTGTATCTCTAAACTTGCTTGGCCGACAATTGGTACCTTTTGATGTAACGCGTCACATATGGTGCAACAAGTCTTTGTTATCTTATAATCTGATTTATAGTTCCAATTTATTTTCTATTAATAACGGCTTGGTGATGAAATATCAATACACCACAAAATTTTCTTTGTTGTCTAATGTTTGGTGATTTTCAATACCAAGCATTCGTTATTGATTAGAAGATGCATTAGAAATATAATTTAACAACAAAGACTTGTTTCATCAAATGTTTGATAGCTCAAAAGAACTATGTTTTGACCCTTATACTATTTTTCATAATAACATAGCTGGTTTGGGAATATTTGTCTCATATTTACCTTCTACCTCCATTGTGAATTAGCTGACTAAACTATTAAACTTCCAAATTCAACAACTTTACACACACAGATTCAACATAACTGCTTGTTGAGTATTCTGGTTACATATTTTGGCAAAAAATGAAATTATATTTCATGAGTTTTTATTTTTTCGTTTCAGGATTGGTTTGCAAAATTCACGAAAATAAAAACCTCACACAAATTTCTACTTTTACCGTATTTCTTTCCTGATTTCTTTCTAAATCCATTAAAATAAACTTATTTGCTTGCTCCAAAACAAATGTTATTTGGATACAAAATTAACTCCCCATGGAATGTATAAGTAGGTCTCCCTTTATGTTGTACTAAACGCTCAACAAGAAAATTGCCTCCTACACTAAATCCTCTAATTATCCTTGCCCGACTAAATTGTTTGTCCTGTCAGATACGAGTTATATATATGGCTATTAATTATACACAATCATACTTATGCGAAAGATCACAGTTTAGTTCATGAATATTTCAGAATCTCCAACTTGTGTTTAATATTGTACTGCATTTAAATTAAAGGGACTAGCATAGATTCCACCTAGAATTAAAAACTTATGGAAATGCTCTAAATAAAGCTTAAAAGTATAGTTAAATCCAAAAAAGTGCAAAATATTTACACACAAATGGCTCAAAATTGAGAGAGAATTAATTTACAATATATCATTCTTTGATAGTGTGGCTATCCTGTGTTTCCTTAACCCTAAATTTAAAGTACCTCAGATGGATTTACCAGATACCAAAAGATCAAACAAAGCTCCTGGAGATAATTTAATAAAAAGTGAGAGAGAATTAATTTACAATATATCATTCTTTGATGGTGTGTGGCTATCCTGTGTTTCCTAAATCCTAAATTTGTACCTCAGATGGATTTACCAGATAAAAGGTCAAACAAAGCTCCTGGAGATATTTTAATACATATTAAAGGACCGATTTTTCAAAATTTAGTTATCATGGTCACATGAAAGATGACCACTCAAAAGGTCTTAAATTCAAATTTCAGCTTAATCGGTCAAATGATTTAGATTTTATGGGTAGTTTTGTATTTCAGAGCTTCCTATATGTTACTGTATAGAATTATTTATGGTTACCATAATTAGACACATTTTCATATATGTCCCCAAAACGGAACATAACTCAGCCGTGAAATTTCACATGGGTTATTAGAAAATATGAGCAATATTTTGGTACCAAAATCTCAAAAAGTTTGAAAAAATGTTGGGGCAATCAGACCAAGCTCCTTCAAAAGAGAAAAAATTTCATCAAAAATAATTTATTTGGCCATCACAAGTTTAGAATCAAGATTTATTTAAGTTTTCACACCACTTTTTTGTGCTGGCGTATAAACAATAAAAAAAGTAAAAAAGTAGGTAAAGAATTGCAATTTTCTCTAATATTCCTCAAAATCATGGAAAACTACTTGTAGGTTATACTATCAATTCAAGTAAAAAAATATGTAGGTAAAAAATTAGTGGGAAGAATCTAGGCCAGTCCCTTTAAGTCGATGCTTAGTGCTTTTAAAGCTGGTGCACATTTGTTACATCAATACAAGCCTGCCTAAAATGTCAGTAGCATGACTTACAAATATCTCAACTAAAATGGGCACCCCTCCCACCTGCGTAAGCTAACAAGTAGGATCAATCATGTATTCTTAATAACCCAATTTTGCTGTGACAACTTTAAATAGATTTACAATGGTAATTTTTTCCTCATTTTTTAATTTATTGTTCAAACAATTTTTAAGGTAGGCCTGTATACTTTTAAACCGAGGGTAGAAAATCTTATAATCCGAATGATATTTCCATAACAATAACAGATTGAAAGAGACATTTAAATTAAATGTTTAATGAAATGAAATATATGTGACCCGTCATATCAAAAGGTACCTTAAGGTCCGCATAGTAAATTACGAGATTTGGACCATTGAAGCTGACTGAGCGTAGTCAAAATACATGTCCAAGGTCGAATTTCTGAATTTATCAGAAACGTTACATTTGAAGTGTATTCTATTGTATTAATCTGGTTCCAACATTCACAACATAAGACAAATGTTTAAAAACCGAGATAAAAATCCTTTCTCCATTCAAGTTGACCAGTAGAGTAACTTTAAACTTGATTTTCTCAGAACTATAGTTTTTTGAATCAGCCCAATGCCTTTTACCAATTTGGATGTAACTTTGCAATCGAAGATCCAATAACCAAAAGCAAGGTGTCATTTTAAAGCTTAAAATATAATCTTTCAGATGAAACAAAAAAATCAATTTTCATTTTGGGACCCTTGTCAGATACCTTTTGATATGACGGGTCACATATGCATTATGCAAGTAGATGAGTAAAATTCTTAGAAATGATCAGAATCTAATCTAATGACATGATAATCCAAATAGCTTAATAATGCTCATACTAACCCTGCATTTTGGAGAACTGGATGAGGAAACGACATGAGCAACATTTTGTTAACATTTACAACTGTTTGTGAAATATGTCAAGGAATGAAAAGTGAATAAAATGCTTACATAGACAGCACCTTTCTTGGAGCTTTAATTTTACAATGAAGAACAAACAAACTAGATGAAGATGTAGGGTAGGTAATACTTGATACCCAAATCATTCCTTGAAAATTAAGACATGTAACCATTTACCAAAAAGCTTCAGAAGGGCTCAGGTAATTTTTGTTTTATTGCCAATACATGAGCCAGTATACAAAGTCCAGTACCTCCCTGTAAATCTATGTTTCCTGTATAAAAATTCCCATAGGAAGCAATGCATGATGGGATATACAAGATATCATCCCTTGTAGAAATCGAGTACAATTCTAGTACAAATCGAGTACAATTCTAGTACAAGATTGATGTCCACTTTAAGTACAATAACTAGAATTGTACTTAAAAAGTGTACTCGAATGATGTTCCAAATGTGCACATTCCAATCTTGTACTAGAATTGTACTCGAGTTTCTCCAGGGATCTTTTGAATGACACATCCATCTCCCATTGAAGTCATGTTCTTCCAAATCTGCACTCACAAAAATTCACTAAGAGTTTCCTGCTGACTGAAAAATACCAGACTGAAAAGATTAAGAATTAGGATGCTAATCATTTGTTTCATTTTACAAATCCTTTTCTTTTAATATTATGGTATAATCATAATGACACAGACATTTAAAAATTGCAACATAGAAAGGTACAATGAAAAGCAAAGGCATATGTTTCTCAACAACAAATTAAACCAAAAATGCAAGCAACAGATTATATTTAACGATTACAGTAATATTCTGTTTCTTGATTGGGTAACTTGTAAATAATGTATTTGTGATGACTCACCCCGAATAGGGGGACTTTGCGACAGAACACTTTTCAAGGTACAGGTGAAAATAGGTAGCAAAAAATAATAAGAATTTCCTTGCAGATTTTCTGTTGTAAAATTTGATCGCCTTGATCAATTTCAACAAAATAGGTGTAATTTTAAAGCTTAGTAAATGTTGTAACAGATACAATGATAAACTCAAAATTTATATCATCTGCAAAGTCCCCCTTTTGGGGTGAGCCATCACATTTGACAACTTATACTTTATAAGTATGCAGTATAGTATACGTTTATAAAAAGATATAGGTCATTCATGGCGTATAAGTGTTTCTGGTTTATACTGGGTACACATTAAATTCAATACAAAAACTCCTTGTCCCCCGACTCATATAGAAAGTGGTAACCATGCGAGTTCTTCATGTTTTCAAAACCACCCTTTAAAGGGACATAGTACAAGTTCAGCCTCATTTTGAGATTTTTGCACCATTGGAAGTGTTAGTGGTAATAATGACAGCATGCAAAGTTTCATTGTCAAATTCAAACCCTATATATC
>JXSR01S004662.1:33888-51555 GCA_000969725.1 Ophiothrix spiculata
TGAAGGCTGTTATGATGCTTACTACTGAAGTTAGACCATAAAGGACTACAATAATCAAAATGAGGGAAGACAATAGCTTTTGCTAGTAAATGTACTGTACTACATACAAGGAAGATATTTCTTAACTCTACATATAACACCAATATGTTTGAATACATTAGAAGAAATATAAGTGACATGCTCGTCCCATGATAAATGAGGGTCAAAAATGGTGCCTATATTCTTATACCTACTTAAATTTTGTCTATAGTTCCAAATGTCATATACTTTTTTGATATTTAAAGTCAATTGATTTGTTTTAAACTAAATTTATTCTAAACCTGTACTACAGTCCGCATATTAATTTGCATTTTATAATCAAGTATTTATTAAGAAAATGAACTAAAAAAACATGTAAATAAAAACGGCATAGCTCATCTCGTTTTACCTCGGGCCATAATTAAACTTATTGAATATTCCTCATCAATTATGGATGAGTAATTCATATTCATTAGGTGCCAACTTAAAATTTATGATCCAAAGATACTTGATGGCTTATTTACACTGTAAGCCATCAAGTTAAGTGGCATTATCACAAACTTACAGAAAGTCACATGACCAGTCTTGGGGGGGGGGGGGGGGGCCATTTCTATGACTAACAAAGTACACATATCACGTTAATTGCAATTTTTACAGACCAGCTGTAATACATTATAAAATTTCAAAAAACATAATACAAATTCATCAGTGAAAACTTGACACCCTTAACACGCTGTAACAGTAGTAACAATGCAAATAGCATACAATGGTCACAGAGATATAACTTGAGGAACTCAATTAAAACAGTATAACATTTCTTGAAAAAACAGCTAGCTTTAGGCCTTTTAATTAAAGATACAAGCAGCCAATGTAATTATGGTACATTTTTGCTCAATTTGTAGATTAATCACTTGTTCACTTTATCAAAGCAAAACACATAAATAGCAATACAGTAATCCTGAATACAATTTTGCCAATTTTACAAAATATTAAGTGCTTCTACAACAAAAAGTTGTGTATGCACGTAAAAAGACTAAGTGGCATTTTTGTTCTAAAAATAATTGCATTGTTCTAAAACAGTAAAACATAAACCTGAATTATAACTGGATTTTTCACAAAATGTGTTATTTTCAACAACAACAAAAAGAAAAGAAAAAAGAATTTCACTAAATCCAGGCCTATACTTAGTCCTGTTTTGTGCATACAGACCAAAGTTTTATAATGGTTTTTCATGTACATTTATATATCTTGATGATTACAATCAACAAGTAACATCTAATAAGCATATATTACAAAAAAGTACAAAAGAATTAAGAATATATGAGGATGACAAAGAACTTGAGTTGAAGGAGAAATTAAGAAATAAGGCGCTCAATAAAATTGCACTTAATCAGTAAGGCTAAATTTAGAAACTGACGTACATTGCAAGATTGTTGCAATGGTATGACAATTAAAGGCTTTCAATAATATAACTCGTTTTGTGATTGCAAGAAAGTCGTATCTGCAATGGCTACCATATGTTATATTTATTTAATGCCTTATCACTATAGTGTGAAAAATGACCTACAATTTCTCTCCCATATGTCAGTGGCTCTTGAAATGGTTCTTGTCACCTGAAGAACCATTTCAAGAGCCACTGACCCAAGACTGGACATAATATCAGTGTGCGATTAAAATTTATGAAAAAAGGCAGCTATTGCAGATGCGACTTTCTTGCACTCACATGGAAAACTGTTTCAACAGTATAATCTTGGATTTTTCTGCACAAATTTCAAGAAGGGAGCACTGTATCTATGTTTGGTTAGAACATAAAGTGGGTCATATTTTTTTGTGAGTAATACCTTTCATTGTGTTCATTCAGTAGTATCCGCCAAAGTGTATATGTGATGGCTCAACCCGAAAGGGGGGACTTTGCAGATTATATCAATTTTGATTTTATCAATTCATTTCTTGAAAAGTGTTCTGTCGTAAAGTCCCCCTTTTCGGGGTGAGTCATCACATATTGGGTGTATATAAAAGTGCAATCAGTAGGTTGAGTGATCACTGCTGGTGAGTTGCTAAAATCAAATGGCAGGCATGAGAATGGATTTCTTGACAAAAGCAGGAAAAGAAAGCATAGTGAGCGGAGCACAAATCGACTGGGGTCCAGGGGGCCGCCTTATATGGGGCCGCCTTATAGGGGTCCTCCAGGGGACAAAGGCCCCGGAAGTAAACTGATTTTGGCTATTTTGACACCTTCTGAAAGGCCATTTCATGCAGTAAAAATTAAGTAACTGGCTACTATACAAAGTTATTAAAATATCCTATATGGGTTAAAAATCAGTATTTCATTTAATTATCAAGACATTTCTTTCATATATAATGTCACCTCAGGTCAACCTCCCCCCCCCCCCCAAAAAAAAAAAAAAATCAAGTTCACACTGAACTCAGAGACCACAGATTTTGAGGTAAAAAATCCTGAATTCCTGAAAAATCAGGAAGATTCTCATGCCTGAAATAGTCTTCGTGAGGAAATGTTGATGGAAAAAAATAACAGGAAAATAGAAACGACGTATATGAGTTCCTTCTTGTCAAAAATTGACAAAAAATACTTCATTCTGAATTTGTTTTCTTCACGTTTCAACTTGAATTCACCGTGTGAAAATATTCACACAAAAAAACCACTCCCATCAGTTGTCTATATGCATAACATCAAAATATTTTGATAAGCCTGAATTACAATACCTATTTGAACTTCATAAGTGCTAGCCAAGTAATATCTTCAAATGAATTACAAATGTTCCAGTAGTTTTAAAGCAATACTAAAAGATTTTAAAGAAAATTGAATCTACTTAATTTCATCCCATCTGCCAGGCGAGGGGCACTCAAATATCTTTAAGGTAAGGGTTTACATGTGCTACAGTAAAGATGCTTTTAGATCCCTTTTCAATGTATAAAAAGCACATGTGTGATTTCCTATACATGTGGATCCCAAATCTAATTCAACAAATGGTCATAACAGAAAGTAAGCATATTTAAGCTAAATCATTTTGAGGGTATTAATATCTACCCAAAACAAACCCAATAAACTAAAATATCAAAAGTCATGGGTGAGACGGGGCACTTAATTTTTAACATTTTATAGTATTGCTTTAAGTTGGGAAAAATCAGTCCTAGATCATTTTTTGACCAAACATCAGTTCTGTAAGCTGTATGTTGGAAAACCCATACAGCATGGCCCTGATATGGTAAAACCCCAGGGGTAACTGGGTATTCTGACCGGGTAACCACCTGCGTTACCAAAAAGGTGAGACCTGGAGAGGTTTTGAGACTTGCAATATAGTGTATCAAAATCAAACTGCTACTCTGCAAGTCTCACATAGGGTATCAAATTTGGCTTTAAGTATCTGATAGGGTATCAAACTTAGAAAGAATGGTTGAATTAATGACAATAGTGCCTTAAACTGGCAATAAAAGTGTTTCAAATACCTAGAAACACTTCTTTAAAGTGTTCAAATGATGTACAGTTACATTTTACCTATGATTTATTGTAACAACTAATAGAAATATATGTTTATGAAGATTTTGATTCATCCAGGTATTCAAACATCAGAAGATTGTATAAGTCAATTCATCTGGATTTACTTGTTTGGAGTAAGGAGGAGGCCTACTCATCTGTCTAAGACAAGATTCAGAAAAGAGTTGAAATTAGTTCCGCAACCTGTGACGTCAACATCTCGTCACAGGTCAATGCACTTAAGCCGCCAGATCACCAGTTGTCTTGATAATGTTTTTTTTTTTCGGATGAGACACTAAACAATCGTCACTCAAAACAAGTAAGTCCAGATGAATTGATTTATACAACCATACTCATTTTAAACAATATATTATTCCTCATTGATAAGAGTATGTTCTGATCAAGGTTAAAGGATGTATCTGAAGTTAGACAGTTTTACCTTATGATGGCAGAGTCTGAACACACCTACCATTTATTTTATATTAATTTATATCTTCACCCCCCCCCCTCAATAATCTGTCAGAAAATTCATCTAATGCTGCACATATCATAAGTTTAGCCCACAACAAATTAACAGAGGTGATTTTTCATTTTATAAGCTTTGACGTAACATACTTCTCCATAAAATTGGCCATTGTGAAGTTTTTCATTTTTAGGTATAAGTTGTACACCCAAGTGAAACACAATAATACAAAAATCAGAAATTCAACAAAAAAATGAGAGCATTTGTTTCAAAAGACTGCGTAGTAAATCTTTAGTTATAAACAGCCTCTTTCCCTACTCGCCACCCATCCGGCTAGCGGCTACCATCCTACTCTTTTATTTCTTAAATTACACATTTTGTAGTAGTTGACTAGTGCCCTGCCCTGTACTCTTCATGTATTTTTCATCCATAAAGAGAAATCATAATATCTATTTGTTTCAGCAAGTCTTTACAGACTAGTCCAGGTCAGCTATTAGGATTCAGGTAATGGCTTTACTTACATCCAGGAGCTGAATTTCCCGGGGGGGCCACTCAAGTAAAATGCTGCAGGCATAGCTTGACCAAGAAAAAGGTGAATTAGGGTTGTTTTTGAGGACAAAAGGGTGTATCAGGTGACACCTTTTAGGGTATCAAAAACAGCCATTTTAGCTCATTTTCAAGAAATAGGGTACTTTTACAAACCCTAGTGTTAAAACGGTAACGGTAAATCCCCAATATAGGGTGTGAATGGGTGAAAAAGGGTATATTTTGGCTTCAGACACAATCACCCTTTAGGGGGTGTTTTGAAAAACTGCGGTCACGCTATGCCTGCAACATTATACTTGAGTGGCCCCCCCCCATGCTGCATTTAAATCAAACTACTTAAAGTAAGGTATTCTGTGGTTAGATATGCATTAAAGATACATCGTGTTTTGATGAAGCATTTAGTATTTATCATATTAAAGTTTAAATGGTTTATTGAAGTGAGGTGTATTTCTTTTGATTTTTTAAAAATCTTTCACCATCATTATTTTATAAACAGTAGAATAAAAAGCAATTTAATCCGTAAAAGATGGTAAGTGGCAGCAAATGTCTGCTTCTATAAGGCTGCGATCACATAGAACTACACTATTCGGGTATATGGTGCACAATTTTACTTGGGCACGCTTATAGATTCAATCGAACACATGAATTTGATGCTACCGGGTCACATAAGAGGGCACTATTCGAAAAAAACGTATAGCTCACGTGCCTATATAGTATATAGTCATCCAATAGCTTATAGCGAATACCGTATACTTCTATGTGATCGCAGCTTTAGCCACTTTTATTCCTTTAGCCAGTTAAAGGTAGGTATTCCGATCTGGTGCAAAAATTTAACATATATATACTTTTTCCATATTTGAATGCAGGGTCATCACCTACATAAAGCATTTGTTAAGTTTAATTTGTACTTTGAGCCAAATTAATACTACAGGCAAAAATGTGTCCAAGAGTGACCAATAGAGATATATAGGATATTTATTTTTGCTAGCAAACTTTTCCAGTAATTCAGCACTGTTTTGACCATATCTTTTTAACGCAACATAATATGGGGGTGAAAATTTGCAGTGGTAATGAGAAAAATATACGCTCTCATGTGGTATCAAAACCGCCAATTTGATTTTGTGTGTGAAAGTGATTGGAATACACACCTTTAATGACAAAAATGATTCAAATGAAGCGCATTGTTAAAGTGTGTCAGATATTTTTAAAACCTTGTAGTTGAAGGAGCAATTCATGATTCTAATGTGAGGAAAACCTTACCTCTAATTAGCTAAATAAAAAGAAGAGTACAACATAAAATGCATGCTGAAAATTTCACTAGTTTCAAACCATTCGTTTTCAAGTTTAAAGCTTTTCAATTTCCATTTTAAAAATCCCCATTGTTGACAGTAAGACGCATTTTCTCACTTTTCTCAAAAATGCAAGCACATTTGAAGGAATAACTTTGGGATTGTGAGGGTCCTTACCAACTAAATAACTCAATTTTGATAGGTAACCTTGAGGATGAAGAGACTGTATTATGAATTGCCCCTTTAAGCTCCTACCTTGAAAACAAGATGAGAATCATTGACAATTTTCAGCATGCATTCATTTTTGTGTCCATCTATCATCTATACTCCCACTTGAAAGTATTTCCGCATAATTGGAAACATTCAGAAACCTGATTTTTTATTATAAACGACCTAAAATTATCAAAGATTCATACTAGTATAGGTAACTTATCTATTCAATATGAATAAATCAATGTTTTTTTTTAACATTTAATATTCCATTGCCCTAGATATGGCTGATTTCATGGACCATATACAAATACACCACAAGTACAAATCTCATTAATATGTAACTTATCAATTTTTCATAACTTGTAACTGGATAGAATATTTTTCAGGTTGTTGATTTTTTCAGAAATGTATATAAACTTAAATTTTTTTAGGTGCAGACGAAAGTAGTAATGTGAATTGCACGCCATATTTTTCAAATGCATTGAAGGCAATTCAAGATTAGTTAGTTTGATAAAATTAATTATACAATATAGACGCTGTCATAAAATGATGAAAATCAGATAAACGCCTTTTGAGATATCGCTGAATAAAGTTTTTATGAGGAAATACTTTTGAGCAGGAGTGTATATTGATTGAAAAGAGGTGAGTTTGATTCACAACAGAGTCATAAATTGCTTGTTTAACAAATCTTTTTTGGCTAAAATATGCCAAGGCAGCTGTACTCTGGGCTCCGATGTCTTATCCAAAAAACACCGGTAACCGCTTATCAATCTAAGCACTTGATTGGCCCATATCCTGGTGGCATTTGTTTTCAGTGTCAAACACTTACACGTGTGAGGCATTGGTGATTGCGTGAATTTCTTGTAACGCATAGTTAAACGCGGTGCGTCATGCAGAGGTTGTGCATAAAAACATTGCCATTTTATCAACCTCTTCACCAAAACCTTCCACTCACGAACGATTGTCGTGTAGTTAGATAGGACGAGTGAGCTGGCAAGTTGTGTAATTCTACTGGTCTAAATTTTGACTAATTATGATCAGCCGTTACCTGCAATGATGTGCAGTCTGAACCATAATAGTGAAGCACCCACCAGGAGTCAAAATACAAGAGGGCGGAGGTCAAATCAGCCCCTATTTTTATAAAATAGCCCCCTTGCAAAGGTGTAAGAGGGCGAAAAAATATTACAAAAGCACACCAATCGCTTCCACTTATAAAACTTGAGTACATGAAGTTTAACTGACCAAAATGTTGCACATAACACAATATAAATATGCATATAAATATATTTAGCAAAGCTATCTTAAGTAAAAAAAAGGTAGCCCCCAAGTAGCTCAAAAGAGCCCCCGAGGGCAATTTGTATTTGCTGGGAAAAAAAAGCCCCCTTAAGAAAAAAATTATTTTGACCCCTGGCGCCCACATCGAGGGTACCAGCATAAGGCAGCTGCTGCACATGTACCGGTGGCTCTGTCGAATTTGATTCCATGTTGTTTGTTGTTTATCCTAATTGGCTCAATTCATAGATTATGGAAGGTGAATTGATTGATACTGCCAGACATAATATCTTGGTCTTTTAACCAATTGCTGTCATGCCGTAAGCCACATATATCAGTCAGCATTCCAATATCAACATCCACTTTCTGGTCGCTCTCAATCTTAATCCCTGTCCTGTGGCAATACGACGCATTTCCAAGAGTTATGTTCACAAAGATATCCGCGTTGATACGAAATGCACCGACCTTGTTGTTGAGTTTAGGAATACAATTCTGTTTGTGGCTATCACAAACCATAACTTTCTGCGAAGGCGAATTTTTATCTTGAAACTGCAGATGATGTAATTGTGGGTCGCTTACAAGAACTTTCTGTGAATGTGAGGATGAACTTTTCTCTTGAAATTGAAGTTGATTGACTTGTGGAACAGGATTTTTCATCATGTAAGCCTCGTACACAATCCGATAACATATATCATCCTGTACTAAAAGTGCAGATCGCGGCCAGCCGATGCTCAAATAATGCAAACCAGTCATAAGTACCTCCCATCTGTTCATAGACACGTGATATGTAAGCAGAGTATGGCGCACCCTTCCTGGCGATGCTTTATACTCAGGGGCGCCATATATGAGTAGCCGTCCTTGATACACTACCGCAGAGATATGGCAGAATTTGGCTGGTAATGGAGCTATAGACTCCCATTCATTCCTTATCAAATCAAAACGTTCAACACAATTCAAAAAATTGTGCGAGGAATGATTGACACCGCCTAGCGCATATATATATCCATCCATTTGCACCAGATGACACCGTTCTCTAGCAACCATCATCTTAGGGAGTTTCTTCCACTCTAGCGTGACAGGATTGTAAAGATGGAATGTAGATTTAAACTCGTGTTCGCCATTGTAAAGACAAGCGCCCCCACCTGCTACATACAGGATACCATCCAATACAAGCGCTGCTGGGTTGCGTAGTTGATTGGTTGGATAGACTGGTACCGGCGGGATTGGGGAGATTTTCCAGTCAGAAGTCTCTTCTTCAAAGTACCGGATTGCAGCATCTCTGCCACCCACTATAATCAGAGCCTACAGGTGAAAAGAAAAAAGATATATTTGTTGCTTTATGATTTCATATTCAGCAATTTCATGCCCAGTGTTTTTTGAACCTAAATTTACATCAAATCATGCACTGGTAGATTGCAATCGCATCAATGAGCTATTTTGATCAATGTGACATGCAATCTTGACCTACTTGAGATCCCGGGGGGGTACTCAAATTTGGTTTGGATAGGGACATGGCTCTGGAAAAATTGAAAAGCTACTTATCCAAATACCAGTTTTCAAGAAAAAGGGACCCATCCATATACCAAATCTTCCAAAAATTTGGAGTCATATTTAATCAAAAACCACATTTTATTTGTCAAAATTTGCAATATTTTGCCAAAATCTTGAGGTTTGAAAAGAAATGTCAAAATTTGCACTATTTGGCACAAATTTTAGAAAATTTTGAAAAATGGACCCATAAAAATATCACATTTTGCGAAGAAAAAGGATCAATTGAAATACCAGAGAGCCTGATTTTGCACCCGAATTTGCGGCACGTCCCCATAGCCCCTTTTGTACTAAGTACCCCCCGGGCTTGAAATTATGAATGAATACTTTATAGAAATATATACTGACTTGAAATTCTCTGGATAAAACTATGGACCTGAAGTGACTGAAATTGCTATTTTACTGAGAGGAGCAGCCCCGATTGCACTACCCAAAAGTAAAACAGCTAAAATTTAGACACTGAAGGATCATAGATCTGAAAAAGTCAGTATTATTGTTTTATATACCGCATTAATAAATTTTTGTTTTTATGTAATTTTTATGTGCCAAAAAGTCTAATTTAGTAAAAAAAATTACAAAAAATGGACTCACATAATGTTTACATTTAATGCGTGTGTAGGTAAGTGCACGCAGTAGCTTGTGCGTGAAAGTTTGATGCCTGTGTAATTTAGTGCATAAAAGTTGCTTTGCGTATAAGGAAAATATTGTCAGTGCTAAATAGTATTTCCAAAAGTGCTAAATAGTACTTTTAAAAGTACTATTTATAGCTTTCCTTGATCTGGTTATAGCTATTTGAAATCATGTGATCATGTTTTGGCCAATCAACTATGTTAAATTTATTAATGCGATATAAAATTAATATTATAAGATCCCACCAACAGGGTGCTCCCTATCACCCATGATTTTATTTTTGACTGACTGTGTTGGTGTTCTGTAGATATTGATATCCTCCTAATGATTTGACCTAAAATGTTGTGCTTCTCTGCTATGGCCATTTGGTGATTTTCTTAATGACAAAACAATTTCAGGAAAAACTACGCATATGAACACTCATGATTCTTCATTAAACTGTTTTTTACCTCATTGCTGACGACACCAGATGGTCTCTGTGCGAAAGGCCTCCAAACGAGGTTAGTAAATATTTGTGATGCAGAAGTTTCAACCTTCATTTGTGTGTTTTTTACCTGAAATTCATTTATAAACCAAATCTTAGACTATTGCTTTAACCATGCATTGTTTGTCAGCTGCTTATGAGCGACTGGCCTGGGCTTAAATATGACACCAAATTAGGATGAACTTAGCACAGAGATAAAGTTGCTTTCAAAACAGATGGACTTTTAGATAAATGCGAGCAGTATTTAATGTGTTAAAGCCCATGATATATGAGCTATAGATACAGCTAGCATGTGGTTTGAATTTAGGTGCTTTGAAGATGCTAACTAGCCACTAGCAAATTGAAATAATTCAAGCCTTTGGCATCTTCGTTAGCGACTAGTATATCATGGGCTGGGGGGGGGGCCGGGTCCACCCTGGTGGTGACGCGTATGTAAGGGTCAAAACACCCCCTTTTTCAGCATCGCTCTCACAAAAAGACCCGTAATTTTTTTACAATTGCCTGTGCTCTCACCCAAAGACCCCTTAAATTGTTATATTTTTCTCTCACCGAATGCCAAAAATCATGCTCTCACCCAAAGATCCCTCATTTTTTGACCAATGAGCCCTCACATTTTGGTATTTTTCTCTCACCGAATGCCAAAATTCATGCTCTCAACCAATGACCCCTCATTCTTTGAGTCTGTGCTCTCACCGAATGCCCCAGCCTGTCGGAGAGCCGCCCTTACACCCGTATCCATTTCATATTTGACTGCAGGGAAAATAAAGCTGAATTTAATTGAAATAAACTCACTGTATAACATTGTTGTTTTTGCTTCTTTTATTGAAGGTACACATGTATATGTGATGGCTCACCCCGAAAGGGGGGGGGGAACTTTGCAGATGATATCAATTTTGATTTTATCATTTCATCTGTTTTAGCATTTTCTAAGCTTTAAAATGACACTTTACTTGTTGAAATTGATCAAGGCGATCACATTTTACAACAGAAAATCTGCTGAAAGTTCTTATTATTTTCTTTATTTTTCGCTGCCTATTTTCATTAGTTTCTCGAAAAGTGTTCTGTCACAAAGTCCCCCTTTTCGGGTTGAGTCATCACATATATTTATTATTATAGCAATAATAGCTTTCAAGAATTGTCCATATGGTAAATAGCAGGTGGTAATTTGTATTTCTATTATCTTAATGGCAATTTATTCATCCTTGGAGGCAGGCCTTGTTGTAGAGGAAATAAGAGATTTGTCATTTATGTATACTTTCTATATATAGTCCAATGATAAGTGCATATACATCTGCAGGGAAGATACTTGACCACATCTTGAGAAGTATTAAAAGTTTAAAAAGATGCAAAATACAAATAAGAACACAAAATTAATTGTTGAGCGCTACTTGTTACAATAGGCCTTTCATTGAGATGTGTGAATGCAATGCATGTCTACTATCTTTGGTCCATGCCATCATACTATTACCCTTTATTTAGAATTTTGCGAACTTTGAGTAATAAAATTACTCCATTGAGGTTTCGCAAAAAATACAAATTTGTGAAAATGTTCTAGCAGATACGGTACCCTATTTTGCAATTCTAAGAACGCATAAAGCTGACCCGGCAATTAAATCATATTAAAATGTTCAGAAAACTAGGGGCGCGCAATGTCGCAGTACTGTTATTACTGACTGGAAACAGAGTTGCGTACTTCCCAATGTCCTGTGCTTGTCACAGCTTGTGGATACGCGTTGGCTATGTTCAAATTGTCAGTTCGTGTCCAAAATTTATTTGAAACAATAACAACAAGAAGTTTGATACATGCCACTATGGAAAAAATTGAAAATTGAATAAATCCAGAACACAGACAAATGAAATGTTTGAACTGATACACAGCCTAGTTTTGAGTCACATCAACTGAGTAGAGATAACTAGGTTTCTTGGAAACTAGGCTTTGTCAGATCTGTTACATATCTTCATCTCAACCAGTTTTATTTATCTTTATTTGGATACACCAAGGGAGAATTCTACTTAAGCTTTACAGTGAAGTATATATACAGTTTCAATTTCAAAAATTCAATTTCTTATTTTTTATTTTTATAACTTCTCAAATTGCAAATTTCAAAAAAAAACATAGAAGAAATGTTTATGCAGATTAAACTAAAATTGTATTGAATGATTTACAACCAATTTTTGGATTTTGGATGTCTAAATCATCAAATATGGAATCCATACACAATGTAGGTCTGTATCCTTGTTTATGTGAATGCTTTAGATTGAATTTTATATATTATTCTTGTCCTATGATTGGTTAAAACTGAGGGCTTGGATTTAACTTGGGCGGGCTTATATTTTATTGAATCTGCTCAATATATTTTGCGTCACACCACGTTGCTCGAGCTTCAAGCACACGCTGCAGTGCGTAAGCTACTTTGTTCGCATAATATGGTGCAGTCAGCATTGAAAGGAGAAACATAATAATCATAAATCATTAACGAGCATTTTAAGTGTTAAAATGGTTCTTTTAACCAACCAAAATCTATATAAAACAAATACTGACAGCTTTTTGTTCAAGATATGGTTATAATTATTTCCTCTTACATTCGTTTTGG
The DNA here is from genome assembly GCA_000969725.1 of Ophiothrix spiculata. Lineage (NCBI taxonomy): Eukaryota > Metazoa > Echinodermata > Ophiuroidea > Amphilepidida > Ophiotrichidae > Ophiothrix > Ophiothrix spiculata. Next base: position 46,442 of record JXSR01S004662.1, read on the forward strand.
TCATATTCATGGTTTTGAGATCACCTCGGGTGCACTCTCATATAAAAACAGAACATTTCGTCAATCAGAAAATCACTACATCTGCTACCCTATGAATGAATGAAAAAGATAAGATTGGTAAGTCTTCCAGGACATATTTGGAAAGCGTCTCAGTTTATGGACGCTGCCATCTTGATGTTTCTTCTATGACTGCTGCAATATTATGAGTCATATTTTTGCATTTATGTTTCAAATGTTGCATCCTCCAAACTTCTTTATATAATCCAGCTTTAACGAGAAGTTCTGGACAAAAGTCAAATTAGCTCAAACAGTAAGGTGCTTGCTTGGCGAGTAGAAGGACCCGATATGTAAACCCCGATGGAGCCAAAGTTGAGTGTGTTTTAATTTTTTTTTTAGTTTTTAAATTTGTGGTTTTCCAGCATATACTAGTAGTTATAAGGGGGACATTTGTCACTTTAATGTGAACATTAAAGTTAGTGGCAAATTAGGTATTTAGGGTTGTGGTATTTGGTAGGTGAAATTTGTTACTATGATGAGTGCATTTTGAGGGGTTGTAGCTGTTTAAATTGTTGAGGTTTTCAGTGCATATACTTCGGGTTTGTAACTTGTTGGCCTTTGTTGTTTTGGAATTTTTATTTTGTAGGCCTACTAGTGATTATGAAAATGTCTAAAACCTAATTTAAATTATATGAAATTTACAATAAGAAAAGTTGATATTCACATTGAGCTTAGGCTTTCTAGTCTATGTTTTGCATTGAATTCTAAGTAATATCAGTTACTACGCTGAAATGCAATATAGAGTGAAGCCATTGACTTAAACCTTCAATAAAAATAAAACTCCTCCGCATGAGAAGATTGCCTTGAAACCTTACATATGTATGTATAATAACGTGAATTCAAACTTATTCCTCAGCAGTCAGGTTTTTGTTCTCTACTAGAAATTGATCAATTTACTAAGTGCTAGTACTTTGCTTGGTTCACCCACCCTACCAAGGCCTAAAAATTGTTTGATTGGCATAACCCAACTTACCCTGAATTTCTGAAAACAAAGACATACGGACCGGGAAAAGCACTCAAAATTTAATGAGTTGGGTGCTTATTGAGATATTATTGAACACAGCACCCAAACTAGCATGGGTGTGTTTTTTTTCTTCTGAAAATCAACTTTTTTAAAAAGCCCAAATACGGACCGGGAAAAGCACTCAACATTTAATGATTTGGGTGCTTATTGAGATATTAATGAACACAGCACCCAAACTAGCATGGGTGTGGTTTTTTTTCTGAAAATCAACTTTTTTAAAAAGCCCTACCTACATGTACCTCAGTAAAATTTGCTATGCCAATCAAACAAATATCCTATTTTTTAGGACTAAGGCCCAACTATCTACATGATATCTGAAATTAAGTCTGTAAAAGTAATCTGGACTTTCTAGATGATATTGGCTGATCAAACCAAAGCTAGCTCATCACATAAGGCCAAAAAAAAATTGTTTGGTTGTCCTCCACAACTTTTTTTGAGCAAGTGCGGCGGGCGGATTTTATTTTTTGATTAGATTTTTTTTTCAAATGCAGAGGTGTGAGAGTCAGGTGATAAAAATAGCTGAAAATGGTGACAAATTGCCAAAAACAGGCTGAAAATGAAAGAAAAAGCTGAAATTATTACTCTTTTGAAGCCATTAAATAAGCTGAAATCAGCTAAAAAGCTGAACTCTCACACCCCTGCAAATGTAAGTCAAAATTACACACAATTATGGCCTCTATAAAGATGCAAATAAGTCTACTGTACCGAAAATCTCTTTATACAAGTTTAAAAACAGTTTTATATAGAAACAAAATGAAAACAGCAACTTTAAAAATATTTTCAAAAAATGAAAATTTGGAAATCTGAAAATTAGGCACGGTATACTTTTGTACAGTAAAAACTTTTTTCCAGTTTCGAAAAATAGGGGCGGGCGGTCGAGGACAACCAAACAACTTTTTTTTTGCCTAAGCATGTAACATCCCCAAACAAACAAACAAACAAAATAGCATACGACAAAATAGCCAACAACATGCTGTCAATGTCTATTCTTTTGGATGCCCAGATGTAACAAAGTAGAATCCTGTCTTCTGATTGGTCAACTGATGAGGCTGTTCCATGTTACTCCATGGCATGAAACATTGCATTGGAGGTGAATGATAAAGTCTACAAAATGTATCTTTGCAGCTAAATTAAGTTTTGAATCAACTATTAATGAATCTGAGCAAAAACATAAAATATTTTGGAAATATTGATTCACTCCATAGATATCACACAGTAAAATTCACTCCAGTAGTGCCTAGACTGTCGTATAGAATATTTTGCTTAGAATATTCTCTGCTGACGACAAAATGACGTAGGTCATCGAATAAAAACAGTTTTATTCGATGACCTACGTCATTTTGTCGTCAGCATAGAAAATCCTAAGCAAAATATTCTATACGACAGAGGATTCTGCACCGGGCCTAACAGTGAATGAATATAGCTGAATTCATACTCGTGTGCATTAAATTTTCAGCTCGAAAATACAATCTACAAATGCTCGGTGCGTCGTGCGTTTGCGTTTGCGTCGAGTCTGAATTCAGCTTTAGCCAGATTCAACAATTGCATCCAACAGAATATGAATTGAAAACCAAATTTTGAAAAACTACTAAAGACCTTTATTTTTTTGCTTGTCACTTTGTCAAAAAAACCCTAAAATTAGTCAAGGGACGACCAACACAAAAATTGTTCCTCCAAAAGGTCCACTTTTTAAAATCTGCCCTCCTCCCCCTCCCCCATTGGTAAAGAAAAAAATCCTTTTTCAGGAATTTCCCAAAATAGGGTCAATACGTTTTTGTACAACAAATAGAAAGAAATGTTTTAGGACTCTAAGCTTAAGGGTCTGTCGGTGAAGTAAAACCAAATAATTTTTTTTTCTTTTTTGCCAAAGATGTACTAGAACATTATACAAAAGACGGCTTACCGTGACACAGTTCCTTGTAGCAAACATCTTGGAACTAGTTGTAATCAATCTTGCCAATTTCTCCCGATTGGTTTTCTGAAGATGCAGTACCTCTGTCACTTGGTATCTACAGCTCATACTTTCTTGGATGACACTGCCCTTGGTTACGCTGCGGAGATCCTCCTCTGGGATGACCCCAAGGCGTACTTTTTGCAGCAAGGATTCTGAGCAGGCCTTCCGGGTTTCCCAGTCATGTGACAACCAGTCTATGATGCACTCTAAAATCTGAATGTTGAAGAAAAAATTCAACACTATGTTATAGATCTGAAAAAAACCTCCTATTATAAATTCTGAATACACAGTCAGAACTTGGTAGTATTTCCACAAGCTCAAAATCAAACAAATTTGTGTGTACATTCAAGAACAAATAGAGAATTTTAAAATAATATACAGTATTGTCTTCAATAGACACCCCTTCTATCCCCACTTCTAAATTTTTTAACACAAAATATTAAAAATCATTCCAAGTGTATCACTTACAGAAATTCTAATTTGGCTAATTTCATTAAAAAACTCGTGCAATCATCTCATACTATAGCTATCAAATGAACAGCTCATCAAGCTCTGTTGTAGCAGTGATATTTCAACAAAGATTTGAAATTATTATATTAAAAAAGATTCAGGTAGTACAACTGGCTGTTTTATTTCATAAAAATACCTATTTTTAATGACATTTTTGTATCCTAAATACCATATTATCTCCAATCATGGTATCGTGCCCTTATAATAAACGCCCCACATTTTCCAAACAAAATAAAGGCTCTTTTCAGAGTCAACACTGGCAAGGGGCAGCCTTCAGTGAATGGCTCTCTGAGTCATCAGTGGGAAGTGACGGCCCACATGTCTTTATAATAATATTTGTGAACCAGTTAAAATCTACCAATTGTTATGAATTCCCGTCGTAAAAAGCCTTTCTCAAAAAGAAAAATAAACAAATAGAAATAAATAAATAAATTTCAAAGCATTTTTTATATTATAAAGTTTCCATACCCAGGTGTGTCAACAAAATTTTTTAAGAAATCAGTATGTGAGAACACAACCCAGAAATAAAGCAAACATTTTTACTACTTTCATGTTACTGCAATGGTTTTTTCCCATTGTGTCTAAGCCAGGGTCTAAGCTATCCAGATTTAATGCTGATAACCTGCACTTCAAACTGATAATTTTTTGTGAGAAATACAAAGCATTAACACTTAATAATGTGACCAAGGTATTTCACACCTGTTGGTGCCCAAGGGGGGCGGGGGGCTCCTAGGGATCCCCCTTAAAAACACCCTTCCAATATGAATCTTACATTGAAAGTCTGGTCAATAATAAAGCATGTAAAAAGCAGGCATGAGAACGCACATCCATAAAAAAACCTAAAAATGATGACAAAAGAGCAAAAACAGGCTGAAATTCAAAGAAATTGTGAGCTTTTGAACAGGAAAAAACCTGAATTCAGGTAAAAACCTGAACATTCTCATGCCTGAAAAAGGACCAAAATTAAAATCGGATGAACTGTTTCAAAATGGCAGCCGAAAAAACATTTTTTAAGCCGCGCCAAAGATTTCCCCGCCAAAATTTCAAAAACCCTGTTCCTGAAGTAATTTTCACATTTTATTTTGCTCAAATTTGCACATTGCAAGTTTAATTACATTGCCAAAATAAAATTAGAAAAAATTTGGTTTCGATTTTATGGGCAAAACAAATTTGAACAGCGCCCTTGAAAAATCAGTTTATGCTAATTAGTACAAAAACGACTGGATCGATTTGAATTTTTTTGCCACTGAGGGACACGCTGCGTAAAGTTTGTCAATTACATGGAGCAGCGATGTAAGTTTTTGTGTGTTTTCATGCTACGGATGAAAACCTGTTGTAGGGCTCCTAGGAAACCCCCCGGGGGCCACTCAAATATAATGTTGCAGGCATAGCGTGATCAAGAAAAAGGTGAATTAGGCCCGGGGGGGTACTCGAAAAAAAAAAAGGTAGGTATGTGAGATCCGCAATATCGAACATAGGGTCTTGTGGAACGGATTTTTGGTCAAAAATAGGGTCTATGGAACTGATTTTTTCCCGGATTGAGGTCTCAGGAACTGCCTTTTTCCCATA
>JXSR01S004663.1:56731-69187 GCA_000969725.1 Ophiothrix spiculata
TATAGGATTTGCTAATAGATTAAATTTATAAACCTTGGTGTAAAAATGCCTATCTTTAAAGGGGATTGATACAAACTTTTGATAAACCAACACCAGCCTGTCAGGAACACTGAATTTATTACAGCAATACAGACTATCATGCTCAATAGAGTATTGTTACCAAGAAAGAATTTGGCGTCAGGCAACGAAAAAAACCACCCCAAACAAACTTATTTTTATGCAACTGACTGAACCAGATTTTGCATGTTTTGGAAGATTTAAAAAAAAATCCAATATGGAATCACCTTATTAAACCCAATCCTACTTGAAAAGTCTGCACATCATGAACTAATTTGTTGCCACCTTTCTAATATATTCTCTCAGACCCCACAGCAAATTAAGTGTTAAACACAAAGGTGTACATATGGCTAAATTAAAATAGTTATGGATGAGATAAAAAATTAAATTCAAGAGACATGGTGAGATCCAATTTCATGAGTTGAAAAACAGTGGTAAAATACCACAATATGTGGACCGCCGCGGCAAAAGGGTGCAGTTGTCGGCTCGTACATATTGCTCCTTGTAGCATATCTGATGTATGCTATTTGTATGCATCAGATATGCTACAATGAGCAACATGTAGGAGCCAACAAATGCACCCTTTTGCCGCGGCGGGACACATATTAGCAATTTTATATTGCCCTACAGGTACTTACCAATGCGGCCAATCTGCATACCAGAACGAGCCAAAGCACGCAGAGCTGATTGGGCACCAGGTCCTGGGGTCTTTGTCCTGTAAAGGTAACAAATATTCAACAAATCAATCAATTTGAGGTATTGAATTTCAAATTACATACATTTTCAGTATTTCCATAACAGATAAATTGGTCTGTGAATGGGGTAAAAAATTAAAGTGCTGGCGGAAGTAATTTAATGGATTCTTTACCCTGTAATTAAATTTACACAAGACAGCACAAACCTTGTAGTGTCACCAAGACACCACATAGAATAAAAATTAGAAACCAAACATTAAAACATGACAACTATTGCCACAATCAAGAGTTTTAAAACTCACTACCATAGATTTACAAATTCGGCAACGTTAGGGGATTGCCCCCCACCTGGACCGATGCTGCGCAAGTGCGTATTTACTCCATTACAACGAAATACACCCTTACATTTTCTCGCCAAATTGTGCGTATGCAAGGAACAATGCTTGACCAGCTTGATAGCCACATTTTCTAGTGAATGTACCATTCTGTTGCCGTAATACACCCGGACTTTACTAAAGAGGGTATGAATTATTCAATTGTTGAAACCTTTATTCATAATTTGAAACCCCTCTTTATAATTGCTAACAGCTCATCTTATTTATTCCAGAGGAGGTTTTTAGATCGCTCTTCTAGAGAGCCCCAGAAGAGCGATTTAGTGCTCTTCTGTAAATTTCAAAAATTATAAAAGCCAATACTGCAGCCAGGGTAACTAATGATGTCAATGCTTAACAGAACAAGAGATTAACCAGCAGCACTTGTGCCCACCAATGGGGTCAGAGTTTACAAATTACCTGCAAAACTTCCACTTATTTTACACTTGCAAAAACACTGATATGCATGCATTGATCAGGTTTTCATTTTATTTTTTAGTCTGCTGAAGAATCAATATCAAGAAAATAATTTGTGTTTCCATTGTCAGCTGCTGCTGTAACTAGTTTATATTTGGGAGCCTAATGCACTCCACAAAATGTGCAAGTCTACTCTTCTCAAAGGTAATTCATAACTAAACGAAAATGATGTCTGAAACTTGAGTACTGTGAATAATATTAGGAAAACAAGCTAACAAGATGGATACATTTCAAGCATAAATGCAGCTTTATCTATCGGTCAAAAATCAAATTATGTAAGAAAGAAGAAACTTACTTGTTACCACCCGTAGCCCTGAGCTTGATATGGAGGGCAGTGATGCCTAATTCCTTGCATTTAGCAGCGACATCTTGGGCAGCCAACATAGCAGCGTATGGGGAGGCTTCATCACGATCAGCCTTCACTTTCATACCACCAGTCACACGGGCAATGGTTTCCCTGTCGGGGGTAAACAAATAATTTGGTAAGTTCTCCATAAAAAGATGTCTAAAGAAAGTCTACACGTATAGCTGGCAATATCAAATACATTTTTTTTAAAGGAAATACAGTTGAACAAGTACTATCCCGCATTCTCAAATATTTCCTTAAATTATGAAGTTGATGACTTCCTGTTTACATTTACCAGTTTTCATATGAAGTTAAGGTAAGTTTATCAAGTTCAATAGTATATGAACTCAGCAAGTATTCAAGAAAAGATCAGATTGAATGGAAATACACATTGCCTTAGAACAGGCCTTCTCATATGACGCCCTGCAGGCCAATTCAAGCCGGCCAACCAGTTCAATTTGGCCCTTTCATTTGAAATTTGCAGGGGCTCTATCAAAAGCAGATGAAGTTCTTTAGGGGAGCAGTTAGAGGAGCTCTCTGGAAAATTTAGATGAACATTTTGATATACCATCATGCAAGGCACTATATGAATCGAGCTCTCATAAAAGCATTTTAGGGGAGCAGGGAGGCTTAATACAGCTCACTTCCCTCAAATGAAAGTACCTAGCTGATACAGAATTTTATAAACGTACAGAAAGAAGTCTTCATTTGGCCATTCAACACATGCATCTGTGAGAATGCCAATAAATATATTTGTGAATCCGTGCCACAGAACTAATGATTTACAGTATGATGCAGTTATAGATTTTTCTCCAATCCAAGAAAGTAGCTCTGCAAATGTTTACTTTGTTCTATAATATTGTACATCTTAGTCTAACATGATGTAGATCATTTCCGGGAGATCATTTGTGTTTCCAATTACATTTGCTCTTTTTGTTTTCAAATTGAAATGCAATATTTCAAGTTCTCACCTTCCAGACAAGTCAGTAACGTGGACAAAGGTGTCATTGAATGAAGCAAAAATATGAGCTACTCCAAACACATTTTCTCCTTCTACAACTTGAGGGCCCAAGCTGACTTGGACTTCTTCCTTTTGTACACGTCCTTTGCGAGGAGCCATTCTGAAAGTAGAAATGGTTACAGATGGGTAAATTTGTGATCAACTAAGCGCAGTCAAGTTATATGTCATGAAACTTCAGTGTGATGGGGTCATTTGCCCTTTGTACAGTCTGTGATTAATGTTTACTGCAAAATATCACTCTTTATCACTCAGCAATCTTTCTAAATCTGTCAATGGTAAAAAGGGTTTCAACAATTTTTACATGTTAGTCTTCTGAAATTTGAAAGCAAATCCGTAAGCGATATCGACTATTTCAGTTGGGAACGACTGCATGATTTAGCGGTTTGCAGGATTGAGCAATGCAAGCAAGAGGTCCGAGTCCCTGTTCGGCCAGGATTTTTTAAAAATAAAAATGAAATCCTGGCCTGTTTGTGATTTGTCTGATTGTTGTCAATGTTCTAGTGTACGATGCATATTTCTCCATTCCTTTATCCATTCAGCCTTAATTCAGTGTGATCGGGATATTGAGGAGGCATACCGAGTGCACCGGTCAAGTACAAATGGCTGTTGCCATTATAACACAAAATACAATTGAATAGTTTTAGCTGGGATAAATCAAACACCATTTACACTGATGAAGTCTTTCCATTGGGTGTAAAAAGGGTGTTCAATTACAGATTTGCCACATCGAGTACGTATTTTACTCGTTGGCGTAGCGCTTCCGTACGCCATAATATTAATATCATTTGCACATGGCATACGCCGAAATCCGAATGGATCAAATCAGCCAACCAATTATCAAGACCAACAAATACGGTGAAAAGATTGAATGTCGAGTAATTTTTTTGCAACTAAAAATTATCAGATAGGTAAGTTGAGAATCATAGGATTATTTATAGGCGAGGATGTGGATTTGCATTCATTTGACGGTACTAAATAAGACCGTTGTTGAAATCACAGATTCTTATTTGGCAAAAGTGCTACGTATTATTTTCCATGACTAAACAGTGAAGAAAAAGCCCGTTAAAAAATCCACTGTTAAGTCATGGTAACCAGGACTAAGTTTGCCCCAATGTTATATTGTAAACAAATTCCTTTAACATGCAGTGGGTCACAGAATAATGTACAGGGCTGTGAGAGTCGGCTGATAAAAAAATCTGAAAATAGTGACAAAATGCCAAAAACAGGCTGAAAATAACAAAAAAAAAAAAAGCTGAAATTATGACTCTTTTGAAGGCATGAAAAAATCTGAAATCAGATTAAAATCTGAACTCTCACTCCTGTAATGAGTTGTGTTGGTAGGGGAGGGGTCATAGAACTTTCAGCTTTTGAATAAGGGGGGGGGGGGGTCATGGAAAAATTGCCAAGTCTCTTTTTTGGGACCCATCCCCTTACAAATAAGATGCCCGGCCCCTTACTACTCGATTGCTGACAATCTCTGCTATAGAGTCAGAGACACAGTGCTACATCAAGACGTGCGCTTGCAGGTATGTAGCCCCATTGGTTAGTGTAGTGAGGGCGCTTTTTTCTGAAAAAGTTGGCATCAATTTGCAAGTGCTTACACAAGCTAATTTTACATTAATTACAGCCCAAATTTGACATGGCCAATTCAAATCAATATTTCTTGGTTGCAATCAACGAGGTTACTACTTTCACATGATAATTGAAGTTTAGAAAGTAAATTACTTCTCTACTGTATTTGTTTGCTGTATTATCAAAGTTAAAAAAGTGAAATTTGAGGGCAAATGTGTGCCATTTCTTTGTAAAGTTTATGCTTCCGAATTCAACAGTATAAACTTGAAAAAATTTCAAAACAACACCTCCTTCAGTGATCTTCAATATCATCTTAATACAGTAGAAACTCATTATAACGAAATGTGATATAAGAAAAGCCCTGTTATAAAGTAGTAACTTTCCTGTACCATTTTGTAAACTAATTTCTTTTGTTTTTTAATGTTTTAAAAACCCTGATATAACAAAATTTTGGATATAAAGAAGTAATTTGTCTGTCCCCAGCAACATCGTTATAATGAGTTTATACTGTACAATGGTGACATTGCCGTTTGAAAACAAATTGCAACTCTTGATGAAAAAGCTCCACCAAAATGTTGTGTTTTCCTTAAGCAATACTATAAGATTTTAACACTTTATAGTATTGCTTTAAATACAGCTTGGGTGGCTTAATTGGGTGACAAAACTGGCAACATTTAATGCTATAATTGGCACGGAAATTGATTTTAAATTGTCTTGAAAACTTTCAAATATTAGCTTAAATCTAGAGTGAAAAATTATTTTTAACAAATGTTTAATTTTTGTTGAAAATTTACAATCGCCCAATTGGGCTCCAAGTCCCAGTACAGTGATGCCACGCTAGATGGTAACTTTTTCCTGTCCTTTCTAGTCCATCTAGATGGACCTCACAAGCGAGCGCCTACGAGGTCCATGAACTTACACACCAAACCCCCTGCTGGGTTTCACCCATAGAAAATTGGTGACCAGTCAATTCTAGCTAAACAAATAGAGGTATTATGTAATAGATGGTTTTATTTGACAAAGACTTGAATAATAGAAAAAAGGTTTTTGGTTATCACAAGCTACCCCTTCTTGAGTTACAGGCAGGAATCATATTTCACTTGCCTTGGATTTCCAAGGCAGGATTTGTTGTAAGTTGATGGACCTCACGCTTCGCGTTCGCTTGCGAGGTCCATCTGGATGGACTAGTCCTTTCAAACAACACATTTTTCGCTGTAACTTTCTTAGTTTTGAACGTTACATTATGGTTGACACCTCATTAAAAAGGAAATTTGATGATCTTTCCAATGAAAGACATTCCATATGTATTAAAAAGTGTTTAAAATTTGATGGACATGCCTAATGCAGGCTCTGCTTCATATTCTGATTCATGATATTTTGAAATTGAAGGTCAAAATTTTAGGCCAGCTATTTTTTTTTATGAAAAATTTATTTTGAGCAAATGGTCAGATGAAAATTGTGATATTTCGTATTGCGCGCGTAGCGGGTGAAAAAATGTGTCAAATCAGCAAATTTCAGCCTCAAATTGTTGCCAAAAAATCTTGAAAATTGCGCAAAAATGGCAATTTATACTGAAAATTTTATTTTTTTGAGGGACGGACCCCCCTTATGACATTTAGGGGTGAACATCAGTGGCGTAACTGCTATGGGCTCAGGGTGGGCAAACCCGCGGGCAAGGGGACTAGGGGAGCACCCGCAGGGTGCCTTTAGGATTCTGAGATTACTCTTTCAAGAATAAAAATTATTCGGGTGCCCCTTTATTTTACAACAATTTTAGCAGAAATTATTAAACTTACTAAAAAATGTTTGCACGCTCCACACGCATTACCTAAGACTAAGTTTTATCACTTTCAGCTAAAATGAGCAGAATTTGAATCAAACATTTACTCACTACCCATTTTTCCTTGTATGGAAGTATTTTATCTTATATGCAGAGGGGAGCGTGGCTGAGCGGTTAGAGCACGGGTCTCGTAATACATAGATCAGTGGCGTAGCCAGGTTTTCGAAAGTGGAGGGGGGGGGCACAATATGAAGACGAACCGACAGAATTATATTGACCATGAGAGCGGAGCGAATGAAGTAGTAGCGGAGCGAATAACGGGTAGGGTCCAGGGGGCTTTGCCCCCCCGAAGATCCGGGGTTTTACCTATTTGACACACTGCAGGAAGGCTAATTGAAACATATTTGGATTTATGTAGAACTTTATAATGGTGCCTAAATGCTGTGAAATTCATCAATACAAGGTATTTTTTTGCAGAAACCGACATTGGCAGTCCGCCTATGGCCGCTTTGACCGATGGAGTCATGGACTATTCATGCATTAAAGCCGCCCGCTCGGCTTTGACAGATGGACTGTTCATGCGGTAAAGCCGCCCGGCATGCGGCCGGTCAGCTCAACTTTACCGATGGGCGCTTTTTTAACCGACGGATGGTCAGTTATGAGAGGGGAGGGGACATAATTGTCAGGTAAGATCTTCATATCATATGTCCACTTATTACTTAAGTTAAGTTAATGAACACCCAGGCATGGCCATATGTGATAGGCAGAATACTGCCACCGGTATCGTGCAAATAGTAGATCTGTAAAAACAAGCCCGTAGCCAGGGGGGTGCGGTGGGGGCGTCGCACCCACCCAAATTTGACAATGTACAAAAAAGGTCCACAAAAATGCACTAAATGACCACCAAGAGAGCACCTAAAGCACCAAAACAAGCAAATGTAGGGCGTTTTTTTAATAAAATACTACACAAAATGCTTGGAAAACTGCTAAACAACTACTAAAATTATTTTAGGGTCGAACAAAATGAAAAATGTTCCTCCACCCCCCTTGTCCTTGATGCTTGAAAGAATCCTGACCTGGCTACGTCCTGTGTAAAAGTGAGAATTTGAAATAGTAAAATATTCAGTGGCTAATTTAAGGCTACCATTACTCGCGTTGCTATCAAACAACTGTCAAACTGTAATGGCTGCCGTGGACGTCTAGGGGCACCCAGTCATCCCTTGCCCACGGCACTGGCACCATGGAGCAAAGTTACGCCGCTGGTTGTCAATGCTTACGATCAACTCAAGTCTCAGACCCAATATGTAATGCAATTGAGCATGGGTCCGACTAGCATGACTAGGAATTACTCAAGTACTCTCAAATATGTTTATCCTAGTAGTAGATAATCATTAACTTTCCTTGAAAAACATTTTTATTTTTGTCCAATTGCTCGGTACCACCTGAAACACTTCCAACTTCAGAGGGAAAACTACCGCCTTTAATCAACCCATAGCTTTTAAATTCAACATTATACCCGAAGGGATTTGTTCAGAGATTGGTTAACAGTTGTACAGATTAATGTAAATTCTATATTAGAGTTGATTTTAATGGATTTAAATACACTACTTTCATGGTGTTACACACATACTTGTTTCGGGATTTAAAGAGGTCAAAGGTTACATTTCACTAATCTGGCTCTGTCAAAATCTTTACATTTCGTACAAAATCAAAGCCTAGTGTAATCTTCCAAATTTTCATATTCTAAATCAAAGAATTTAATTAAGAAGAATCAAATATTTTTAGATATGAAAAAAAGAAATTCATGATTGAATTTAGACGTTTTCTTGCAAAAATATTAAACGATGTACAATAGATTAAAGTTCAAATTAAGGTCAAGGACGAAATTTTACCGGAAATTACCGAATTAGATAGCCGATCATTTCCGATCGTAGATGCCATGTTATTGTTTGGAAACTGGCCAGCTGGATGATCAGAGGTCGATGGAAGGACAACTCGATTTTTGTCCCAAAATTGGACGATTAATTAAAGATCAAGTTCTGATCTAGAGGATGAAAAAGTTAAGCTTAAAACTGCGTGATTAATGATTCCGAATGGTTTATCTGGAGTATCACTGACAGTGTTAAAAACCAAGCCGGCAGAGATGTTTTTACGATGTGTGACTGTGAGAATGTAAATACACAGGATTCACTCATTCATTGTTCACAATTTTTATTGTTCTTTAAACATTTCGATTGTGTTACGTCTTCTTTTCCCACCATGTTCCCATAACGTGGACTCTAAAAATATTCCATAAGCTGAGGGAATTTGAACTCAACTTATGTCATTGTATGAGAGGACTTGATTTTCTTTTGTCTAATTATCTTTTCAACTGGCTATTTGTATTGTTACAAGTGCAGAAATTTAAACACCCAGCCAGTGCAGTGTGCAGGCTAGGATCAGGCCTGAAGCTGGACTAGATCAGAGGATAGGGTTATATTGTATCAATCATGGATTTCATGTTAGATTGGGATGATCCACAAGGAGATCAATTTTCCTTCGAAGACAGTGACCGTTTTGAGGAAGATTCATTATGTTCGTGGGTGAGTGAGGCAGAAAGCGTGTGTAACAACAATTGGCGAGGATGGAAGAAGAGTTCATCAGGACCTCCGGTTGCTGGGCCTACAACTGCATCTGTTGGGAGCCTACCTGGGTCGTCATCATGCCAGAATAGTTCTGGAGAAGGTATGGATTCGTTTTAATTATCCACTTGACTACTTAGTCTTAGTCAGAACCTTGTCCGCTCGTGTATTAGTCCTGGCACCATGACTTGACTTAGTGTCAAGTCATGGGAAATGCTATGTAGTAAAACTGCCATTTAAGCATGTGTATACAGAGCATCTTGAGGCTAAGTCCACACTGCAAATTCAGCCAAAATATTGAAGTTGCTTACAAATTTTATGATTAATATGCTTCTTGAGAGTCTTGTGCATCTCATGATAGGTGATTTGTTAACATTTAGAATCATAATGTGTGATTTTGGGGCCAAAACTTGCCTTCTATGCTGTAACATTGGGTTTCCGAATTTGACAACCTCAACTTTGTTTATCTCCAGATTTTGGGTAATAAATTTCATCTTTGGATTTAAATTAGTTTTGTAATGATTCTACATTATTTAAAGATGTTGTCTGTGTTGAGAGAAATTTATTTGGGTTTTTAATTTCTGAATTATTTCATGTCAAAACTTAGAAAGCTTAAACAGCAATGAAACTCCACATATTCCTTGTAACTCTGGACACTTGGTCCTGAGTTACAATTATTGGAACTACTCGTGTATCCACTCTCCATCCTGCAGGCAAGCTTTTCAAGAATTAAATCCATTAAAGTCTCAGGCAAAATTCCTCAGACAAAATTGATCATGTGATCACCGATTGCAGCGTATCGATCAGTGTTCGATTTCCAGAAAAAAAGTTGCTTGCACTTGTGCAGGTTACATGAAAAAACTACCTGCACAAAATGAAAGTACCATGCACAGAATAAACAATCAAATATTTCTACTTCTGTCACTGCTCGATTTTCTTGGTTACTCTCCTCATGGACCATGCTCATGCGATGGAAAACGTAATAAAGGTACTTTAGAGCTGAAAAGCAAGATTTACCGTCAGTTTGAAGGACATTGATTTACAACATTTTCTAGTTTACTTAAAGAGAAGTTACATCAGGGCCAAGATGTTGCATGCACATGTGCAGGTAGGTATGAAAAACTACCTGCATAAATTCAAAATCACCTGCATTTGTGCAGGTGAACAGGTGGTAAATCGAACACTGGTATCGATCCCATTCGTAAGTTTACAATTGGCCCTGAACTCAGGGTGTTCATTTACATTGTCCGAAGAATTGTGACGCTGGCTTTAGCTAGATATTTTCTTGGTTTTTATGATTGTCTTTTTTCAAATTTCAGCTATGTATGAACCTAGCCTGAACACAGGCCTTCTGATGTACATATCTATATAGGCCTGAGAGAATCGAGGTGAACATTTGGCAAGATTTGCTAAGTATCAAAGTCGTGATTTCAAAAAATTTGAAAAAGGTCAAAACAATTTGACCATCAAATAGGGAGGAGAAAACATTCATTGACAAGAATGAGGTACTTGATCATCTATACAATCCATACTTTAAAAAAGATCGACCAAAAACGGGGAAAAATCACTATCTGCAAAAGCAGTAAGAATCGTATTCTACAATGTGGTAAACAAAAACATTTTCCATAGGCTAGTACATGTATGAACCCTATGTTTCAGTCTGTTCATTTTCAGACCTATACTATTGTTGAACATTGGATTTAATTTGTGAACGTTAGTGAACGTGTACTCAAAGTTTTGAGAATAGACGCGTACACATTGGTTCTTGCATTTAACAATCTTGAAAATGTATGCTTGCTCGCATCGGAGACAACTGTGTATACTGCACAGGCACTTACCCACAAATATAATCCAACAACATTAGGCTCACCAGGTATATACTGTATGCAGCGCCCCAAGAAGGAGCATTCGCACAGGGGACCAACGGCTTAACGTGACTATCCGAACCACGGAGCAATTAGAGTAAAGTTTCTTGCCCAAGGAAACAAGGAGACGTAAACCGCCTTAGCTTCCTTTTACTTGTGCTTTCGTTATATGCCGGTAACTCGTATAATAGGCCTACATACGTTTCACCAATTTTGTCTTTGATGATCAACTGTACAAACTACACCCTTAACCCTTGTCTTAACACGGAGGTTACCCACCCCCCAAATCGGATGAAGGGTTAAATTTTGTTTAGTTGTACATGTAAGATCATCCTTTGCGGTCATTTTGGCGAAAACAAATTGTAGGTACTACATTTGGGGGATCAGGGTGTCCCGTCAAAGTTGGAAGGAAAGGGGGTGGTTGCAACCTTGGAAAATTTTAAGTCACCAAATTGAAAAATATTTGATGGTATGGACCTAAAACTTACAGAACGTCCCAGAAACATCAACTTTCTTCTTTGCAAGCATAAAACTGGGTAAAATTCTGATATTTAGAACTTTTACAGCAAAATTTTGATTTAAAAAAAAACCATGTTTGCCGAAAATTGTGATTTTTGTACTCAGAAACTACTTATGAGTGGTCCTATGCTTAACTTTTGGCAGTTAAATTTTATTTTTATAACAAACGTTACAAAAAATATGTTGGTAAGATGTAAGGGTTAATGCCTAATGCTGAAAATTCAGGACCACCGTCTTTTTAGCAATTTATATGATAGGGCCTATCACTTCTGGTGGCGCCATGGTACTGTTATAGACTGACACCCAAAAGCATTACTGAAATATCACACACTTACATGTATTTTTCAGCCTGAGGATATTCTATTTTTCCAAAATTTTTGAAAATATAGTTTCACAACATAAGAAGAGTTTGAAAAGCCTCACCCTTTATAGTTTACTTCCACCCTTCATGTCAATCATTCTTTTACAATTTTTAAAAATTTAAAACCCCCACCCTTTAAAATGTGTGGACTGCCAGTTACATGTATGGCATAGCCACTTCCAGGTAGTGTCGGAAAGGGGTGCAAATGTGTCTTTATCTTGCCCAAAACTACTGAGAATGGGAGGAAACTTTTGATATTATGGATCTCCCCAAATTGATCAATTGGCAAACGACAAGTTCTACCATGGAAAATAATGAAAAATGAGATCTCCTTTTTCCAAGATATCATATGCCCAAGTACTTCACTACATGCAAATCTTTTCAAGGAAATTTCAGGAGATTATGCATCGTGAATTACTTAGTAATTAATTGGGTCACTATATTGTTTCAGTTCAATTGATTTTTCTGGATAATTTCAATGATTTTTCTTGGACTTGGTCATGGTTACCCAGTTATTGATCAGCTTTGGGTCTCAAAGGCCGGCAAACCACCCTCCTCTCCCACACAAACCATGGGAAAGCTTAGGCCTAAAAAAAAAATTGTTTGATTGGCGTAACCCGACCTACCCTAATTTTACCACCGACCCTGGATATTTTTATTTTTTTGAGCATGGTAAAACAACTCCAAATCCCAAATTTGATGGGAATCGATTCATGGGAGCCCAAGATATAGCTTGCAGGACATTCAAAATGACAAATAAAAGATGTGTTA
>JXSR01S004664.1:4667-14801 GCA_000969725.1 Ophiothrix spiculata
ATTATAAGAGCAACTAGCAATACATGTTACCACTCTGAAGACAAGACACCCAAAAGAAAGAACTGCAATGATATACCAGCTGACCAGGGCTCACTGCACCTTGATCACCACAAGAGGGCAGCATTCCATCCAACAATCAAGAGGCAGGGGGGGGGGCTGCAATGGGTTTAAGGTGTGAAAACTGCTATTTCCAGTTTGCACTTATTATAAATGTAGTATATAAAGCTATGTTTTGGGAATGACATTATCTTGTATTTTCAACAAAATTAAATTTGTATATATGCCTTATTTATCTTATATGAATAAATTTATGTTTCTTGATTATGACTGTCAAAATGTTTAATTTGCTGTACTATATCCGACCTATGCATAGAAATCACGAGATACATACATGTACAAAATTTAAAAAAAATGACCTGATGACTTTCAATGACATTTTTTGACCTTTTTAGACCAACAAAATTAAAATTATACTACAGCCAATGAGTGCGTGGTTAAAACCATGATACAATGATTACTGTTTGAAACCTGGAATAAAACACCTGATATTTGTCATCAACAATCTACTATAAAGAGTAACAAATGATTGCTTATCTACTTGATGCAGGGTCTATGCCTCATATACAGGAAAAATGATTACTTTTACGACAAATTATTGAGGAAAGTTAGGATTTGCAGGTGATTTGCTTTGTTTGATATCAAGTCATACCGTAGTTTTAATAAACTCTGGCTGTTCTAAGTACAATGCCCAGATACTTTCTGGAAGGAATTTTAATCTAAACATGATATATCAGATGGTATTGAGATGTCATTCAAAGTCATGTAATATATTGAACCATTATAGCACTAGTAACTCTCTATCATGACCCAGCAGGCATTAACCCAACCTATATATGTATTTAAGTTTTTTGAACCCGCAAGTTGTGAACAATTGAAATATTGGGATGAAATATAGTTTATCAAATGATAACAAATGAATTATGTGCATCAAATGTTTTTGATAAATTTAATTCTCTTGATAATTTTACCTTAAATTACAACAACTTTGCTAGTTAAAAAGTATTTGGACTACGAGACTGTCAACTATATAAAACTCTTGAAAAGCAAAGATTTTGACAATTTCTCTCCTAAAATTTCGGTAAAATAGGGCAATGAGTGTACGGTTAATAACAGCCTTCTACACCTAAAACATATTGATTACACAGTCAATGCAGTTCTTAATTTTCATACAACTACATTGTTTATGTACAGCTGATTAGTAAAGTATTTTGTTGTAACATCCATCTCTCTACTATGTGGCCATCACATTGTGGATTGGGAGGATGGCATATATTTTATTCACATTATTTCATTTATACAGACTTTTAACATTATATTGGTAAATAATCACAATGAAGTAATCATAATGAAACATTCTAGATCTGTCCTTTCTTTTAACTCTGTGGCCATCGCATTATGGAATGAAAGGGCAGTACATGTATGCTAAATTTATGATTTCTTGTAAATTTATCATGTGTAATTTATTTAGATATTTGGAGTCTGGGACCCGACAAGCTTAATGCTTATTTTCCAGTCCTCCTCCACAATGTTTATTATGTACAGTTGGTTGTACTATTTTTGATATGTTGTTACTGTAATTTTGCTCATGTGGAAGAAAATAAATTCTTATGTCTTGAATAGCTCCTCAAATTACCCTATGCATGTACTCATATTGGTGTACCACGTGAATCAAAAAAAAAATTGTGCACGGATTAAAACAGATTTTGACCTTGATAAAAGCAGTAAATCATAAATTTCTTGTTATTGTAGTAAAGCAAATTTAATAAGCCTTCAAATGCAGAAAAAATGATGGAAATCGGATGAAAAATAAAAAAGAAATGACCAATTTTGTAAGTGCATCTCTTTTTCTTCCATTCCAATGGGATTTACACAGTTAAGCAAGATATAACATATCACAATTACGGGTTATGGCATTATGATAAAAGGTAAGAAGTACGTACAAAATTGGCCATATCTATTTTATTTTTCATTCGATTTCTACATTTTTTTCTGCATTTGAAAGCTTATTTTTATTCTGCTTTACTACATTACCAAGAAATTTATAATTTGGTGCTTTTATCAAGGTCAAAATCAGTTTTAATCCATGCACAATTTTTTTTGATTCACATGGTATATACCGCACACCCCATTTCCAACTCACATATGAAGCTAGTCACTCTGTATCTGCTTCATATCTCACCTTCTTACAGTAAAATGACACTAAAATGACAGAAACTGATACTCACTTTTTTGGTGAATCAGAAAAGACAAGTGTTTTCAATTAAGTTATCATTCAAGAGCACATTAACCTTTGCAACTTTTCCACATGTCAGATGAGTTGGTTAAGGGGTCTACTCAAACACTACAACAGGGGTTTTCCCCTTTTCTTTTTGCACAATAAGCTTTTCGTACAGAATTAGAGAATAAAAGATAAGATTTATTGTTTTGCCTGTCATCTATCGTCTTGTGAAGATAGTATTCTCAACAAAACCAAAGGCGCGCATTTTTACAACTAACAATGCCTTCAATGAGTTCAGTAGATTTAATATACTCTTAACTGTTCCAAGTACAATGCCCTGATACTCAAGGCATCCTCATTAAAACATGATATATCTATCAGATGATATTGAGGTGTCATTCAAAATCATGTAATATTACATCAAACATGTTTAGCAATTCTCATATGACCCAACTAGCCTTGATTGAAGGCTATTTTGGCAGTTTCTTTCATATTCTTATTGAATATTATTATAACACAAGTCTTAGACATCAACCCTCAAATACCTACTTGAACCCAATTGTCAACCAACATAGTCCTACTAATATTTTACCACTACCTTATATTTATCAATGATCTACTATATATTAAGTTCCATAGTCTATTTATATCACAAATCACAGATGTGGTCTCATATCATGATTCTCCCTTCCCTTCAAAATAGTCTATATTGGACTTAGGTGTATGTAGAATTTGGTTTTGAGATAACCAATGGCTTGTATTAGGTCTGAGGTTTACAGTGACTGTTTTTTCTGACCAATGATATCAGTTGCATTGTTGTACATGGAATCTTGGTATTGGTGTGCAGTGCCCCCATGTATGGGTAAATATATTTTGTAAAGCAGTTGGTAGGTTTGGGAAAGAAAAATAAAATTATTTATTTGCACATGATATTAATGATTTAAGGTTTACTGGGATTGGGTATATAGAGACTTGCAGCTAGTCTAGACCCAACCTACATAAGTTTTTAATATTTTTGAACCGGCAAGATTGTGAACAATTGAACAAACTGTTTATCAAAGGTTTGGTATTTTTTATTTCAGACATATTTCAAGAGGCTAGCCAAGATTGATGGAAGAGCAATGACCTCTCATAACATGTCTTAGCTAAACTATTGAATAACAAATACAATTCTTGTCACATAAGGTTTTCAATAAATTTAAAAATTAATTCAAGTATAACAAATTTTACAAAAAGATGCCAATTTTGCATTTGGGAGTAACTCTTTGTTTAACTCTTTCACTCCAGAATAATATTTTCACAATCAGTCCTATTTGGACGGAAAGCCAGTCAGAGCAGCTCTCAGACCCTCTCATATGATAGCTTTTGATAGCTGTAGATCACAAGGATTATTGTTTTTCGTGTAATTGATAATGGCGCAAGATACCTCTTCGTATCAAGTACTTGCGGGCAAATTTTTGACTAATTTCACCTTGTAGGTTTTTTAGAACTATTTGTATAATTTACGTCATAATATTATTCCAGCCAATCGTGCACTGTGAGCGGCTTTCCAGAGCAAAAGAGTTAAACAAGCTTTAATGACCAATGTTAAGAAACATTTTCACAAAGACACTCCATCCTCCCCTCTACTCCCCTTATGCTATTGTTCCACTTATACTCCATGGATAATAACAGCGATAAAAAAATTACAATCACAAAAATGCCACACATTTTGTTCATTTGATAAATGACAAAATGTGCATCTTATAATCAAGCGAGTTTTTAATTTAACATCGCTGTATGAATTGTACTATAGCCTGAATATCTAATTTCACCAGATTTACTCCCACAATATCTTACCAATCAGTCAGTTTTTCTATCTTAGTGTAGATTTAATTAACACCAGCCAAGTTTCATTATTGGATATCTTAATAATCATCTTGGTCCGTAAATGCAGTATAATTAGGTCTCTTTAAATGGATGAATGACATAAACTATTATCAATTCCATGCGTACCAAACCTAAATTTCAAGTATGATAATATTATGTATGTGGCTTAGTAAAACATTATAACATTCATCAGTTTTCTTGTTTCAAAACAATTATTTACAATTACAATTTGTTCTATTGATTTTAAGAAACCACAAGTATATCTTTATTCTGTTGAAACATTCATGTAAACAACATTTGTTTTTCAGGTTAAGATGTTGACATTTTCATCGATAAGCTTATTTTATGTTAAGTTCCATTAAGTAGCAAATGATAAAATCAAGTAAAATGTATAGTTCAATTATTCATTTAAATGTGTCTAAGTGGGCAAGTAAAGTTCCTGTTTTTACACAAGCAAGATAAACCTAGAGACAGGCACTACTTTTACTATTTATTTGTCTTACAACTTTGATTTACAAATGATGAAGTATAAATTAATTCAACCTCTATTCCGGAAGCCTTAATTCTGTTAAGAATCTTCAGTTATCTTCATGAATGTTAATACATGTTTTATAATTGTGATGTGGGAGTACAGATGTACCTTAATTCTGTTCAGGAATAACATAGTTTAATATGAACCTGCAGACGAGGCAGAAACAAAGGATATAAAGAATACTTGAGAGAAATACCTACAACAAGCTTCAACCTTAATGTTCAATTTTGAACTGCTATAAGATAACCTCGTCATGTGAGTGCAAGAAAGTCGTATCTGCAATGGCTGCCCTAAGTTATATTTATATTACACCTTGTAACAAGAATGTGAAAAATTCCTCAAAATGTTCCTGTCTTATGTCAGTTGCTCTTGAAATTTGTCATTGTCACCTGAAGAACCATTTCAAGAACCACTGACCCAAGACTTGAGGTCATGCAGTGTGCAATCCAAATTTATAACGTAAGGCAGCTTTTGCAGATACGACTTTCTTGCACTCACATGACGAGTCATGTGTCTTGTATTAAAAATGGTGAAGTGCATCTATTAATATGCAAGCTTACACACAGTACAATACCCAGGAGTAATCCAATTCCTTTTTGATCTCCTAAACATTGCTCCTCTTCTTCTACCTATGAGGGATATTTGAATTAGAAAGCAATTGTCAGAAGGTTTGATTAATTCCTTTTAGCTCAGGGTTGCTGACATATTATCGTGAGGCTACACAGAGGAACCCTTGACTTCCACTATATGTGGTGAGAAGAATGTCCACTGTGTAATCAAGATGGAAATAACACAATGCAGCGTGGGTAATTGCATTATATTGTTTTCAACCTTTCTCTCTTGGTTATCTGGTGACTGACCTTAAAGGTACAATTCATGATTTTGTTGTGACAAAAACTTTGCTTCTTTTCTATCTAAATGAAAAGAAGACTACAACATAAATATATACTGAAAATTTCACTCGATTCCGACCATTCGTTTCAAAATTACAAGATTTTCAACATTTTGACATTCCCCATAGGCTACTGTGTTGTAATTACTGTCGCTGACAATAATTAGAAAATGACACATTTTCTCACTTTTCTCAAAAATTCAAGCACATATGAAAGAATGGTTAGGGGACCGTAACATATACCAGTTGAGGATTCTTATCAGCTAAGAAACTCAATTTTGATAGAGATGACCTTGACTCTTGAGGGTGAAAAGTGGATCATGAATTGCCCTTTTGGCTTCCCAAATAGTGTCTGAATGCTTGCAATGACTGTCTAGCAGAATAACATCTAGAATTTGAAGCTGGGTGTTACTTTGTGACTTGGAAAAGTTTGAATTTCAAATTTCTTCACACTTACTAACTGTAATGCATCTTTAGAAAGTAATTCACAAAACTAACACCTATGCAAAATTAAACATCTCTGCTAAACATGAATATTTCTCTAATTATTTGTAAGGTAAAAGAACAGCTAAAGGGTACATCCTGTATTTACACGGGTCTGAGTGCCCATCTCTCTTTTGAAGTGATTGGGCCAGACTCCTCGTTTTTGTTATATATGCGGTGAGGGAATTACAACATCTCCGTCACAGGGAGTCTGTTACCTTGCCAGTACTGAAGAATGAGTTTTGTGAGTTGCTAGAACTTACCGAAAAATGGACAGTACCTCTAGTGGCAGACATTAAAGCAATACTATAAGATTTCGACCAAAAATGGTTTATAGTAAAAACAGCATAGAATGGAGGAATGTGAATATCTTAAAGCGATTTCAAGTGTATTTTGTGAAAAAAATTTGTTTTGCCATAAAAAAATGAATAAAAACACATGCATGCTTTCCTATACTAATACATGTGGAATTAAATTCGGGATCCCAAATTTAATTTAACAAATGGCCATAACAGAAAAAGTAAGCATCTTTGAACCAAATCGTTAGGAGGGTATTCATATCCACCAAAAACAAACCCAATATGCCCAAAAAGTCAAAAGTCATGGGTGACAGGGGTGCTTCATTTTTAACACTTTATAGTATTGCTTTAAATAGAGATCTATCTTTAAAGAACCGTTACCTTATATTGAAAAAGATAATATAGGGCCTACTATAAAATTCAAATTACATTATCTTGACATTTGCCATACAATTCTTGAAACGAAATTGGCAGAAAGCATATATTAAGTCAGTTTATAACATCAGCATCTGTTTACTACACCATGAAAACAACCAGCCAACCCATACCTCACTGAAATCTCTACCATGTTCTTGTCTCTAAAAGAAAACCAACACACATCAATAAAACTCCAATCATCATCTTATTCTGTACACATCAACACACACCTTGAGGCAAAAGGAAGACTTTATCAAGTTTGGGTTTCTTTTCCAATCACTCTGCGTGCTCATTATATTCAATTAGTAGCAGAGATCTGCTCCATGTAGACCCCGCTCTATATATCAAATAACGCGGTTGGAGTAAGGGTTCAAAAATGTATGCAGGAAGGTGAACCGCTTATTGTACTTTTTGTATTTTCTACCATTAAATCTCACAATTTACAGTGATATTTCTAACCCTAACACTTTTGACCACGTTTACGGTTTCGGTTTAAAATCAAAAATGGTGGATTTTGCCTGGATTCAAACCCAAGACATCTCGCACCTGATCAAATTTTACTATGTCATGCCACTGAGCAGGAGCTGCCATGGCAGCAATTTTGTGATCATAGCTAACCCGGGTCTATGACATACCCTATAATCTTGATCATAAGAACCCCCTCATATCCACTTCAAATCCTGATGTGGTGAAAAATTACAAAGGTCCTCCTGTTAACTTGTTATATATTATTCACCAGATCAGCAAGTACTTTCATATTTTGTGTTTCCAAAACAGTAACTGTTTGCCATATCTGGATTTGAATGGGTTCTTATGATCAAGGTAACATGTTCTTATGATCGAGGTAACAGGGTATTTGGCAAATTTTGTAACTTGAGAAATGGGATTGTTAAGAGTCAGTGGGGCTAGGGTAAAGGAAGACATTAGACTGTACTGCTTCAAGCATATGTGTACAGTATCGGCATGTTTTAACATGAGTCAAGTACCTTAATACTGTCCAGTGTAATATGAATTAGGGCGGATTTAGAGTTTTGGGCACATCAATATTTGCAATATGCAATAATTATCTGTATTTAAATTTTTTATGCTTATAACAGAGATTTGATGATGGAAATTTAATATTGCGCAGAATACTACTTTATTAGCATGTGCATTGTATATTCTATCATGAAATAGTCATACTTTTTTGCATAAAAACTGGTATAGAATATTACGTATGGAAAATGCACTATTGAAATAAAAAATATAACAACCACAGATACTGAAAGTCTGCCCTCTATCACTATACTTCCTATCTATTACCAGCCTGTATGTAATTCACCCTGGAATACAAAAATATTGCTTTGTCATTGCATCGATGCACGTAACATTAATTTAAATAGCTGTTTTAACAATTCGGACTGACGAGCCTATTTTCATATTCAGACTAGGGAGCTGCTTTACGGACTAGTGAGCCTTTTTCAAGGTTATATTTTCCCCAATTGAATAATGTTTCAGACTATCAAGCCTTTGGACTAGGGAGTCGTTGGACTGGCGAGCAGACCCCTATGTAAGACAAGCAGGTAGTAAATAACTTGCAAGTAATAAGAATTTTCACAAGAATTTAAGCATGTGGAAAAGTCCTCAAGTTTATCGGTGCATTTGACAAAATTTCATGATTTTATCTGTCTGTTATATACACTCACTATGTTCGGTAATAACTGTCAACTACCAAATATTGAGAAAATTTGATCAAAACTTTCAAAAACATCAAATGGTATAATTTTTTGTATGGAGGTCATCCATATCAAGAACTTAAATCCTAGACTGAACAGAGATAAATAACTGTAACTGGATCCAGCCTTTGACAACTTATTAGCCGCCAAGGAAAAACAGGGGGCCAACAAGAAATTCTTCTATGACGTCATCACCATCTATAACACCAGGCGAGGTTGTCCACAATTACACACCAAATCCAAAGAACAACAAACGCTGATGAAGACGAGTGCTCCGGTGAGTGTCAAACCATGTACAGAAGCATCAAAACATCATTTATTCAAGTACAATTTTGTTTTGCATGTTGACCTTGAGTATGAGGCTATTTGCAATAATTCAGGATAAGTTTCACTTGTAAAACTTTGCTTTCACTTTATAAATTGCACATAAATCAAAGGAAATTTAAAATTTACAATAAAAAAAGCTACTTCCTGTAAACAACTAAACATCTGTGCCTGTCAACTTGGAAAAAAAAGGCAAAGCAATACCTTGATTAATTCTATATCATGAACCAAAGATCTTTGCATGAACTCATCTCTAAAATCTAAACCAACACACATCCGAAACTTATTCCGTACACCATCGCACGCCTTGAGGCAGAAGGAAGACTTCATCAAGTTTGGGTTTCTTTTCTAATCACTTCTTGCATACTTAATATGTCCAGTTAGAAGCTGTGATACCTGTTCTATATATCAAATAACTGCATTAGGAGTCTGGGTTAACCAAATTTGTTCAAAGGTGACCTGCATATCTTTATTTTCATTCCCTTCTTCAAAAGAACTTCTTTTTCTAATACCAATTAACCTTATAAAAGATATACAGTTGTGGTCCCATTCTATATAATAAACATAACATGTAATTGTAACTTTTAAGATATTATATCTCTAAACTATAAGATAGCTTTAACGGCATGGTGTCCTGCACAGAATTTGTTCCAAAATTTCAAAAAATGTCAGTGCAGAATGATAAAAAAATTTGTTTTTCGGTCGAAGCATTTTTGAGTTTATTTTCCAATTTCCCATAGACTTTGTACACGGCAAATTTGGCCACCATGAAAATTTCAGAAAACTTGTCAAATTTTTGAAAAAAATACTATTTAATTTTTTTTTCTGTGGCAGTGCGTGATTCCTAAATGAAACTATTTTTTTTTTCTGTGCATTGCAAACTGATCACAGACTGTCATAATTAAATTTTGTTTTAAAGACATTTCTTTCATCGTTTATGAATGGGAGACTTCTTATGTTTCTACTTCCCAAATTTTATTGCATTAATTTCTAGAAAGTTCCTGAATAGCCAGATTTCTCAGAATTTTCATTCATTATTTCAATGCTTCAATTTTAACAACAAGGTAGCAAATGGGAGCTAATCAAATTTGCAACAATCTCTTGTTGGCTTTTAAAATTTAAGTGTTTCTAGAAAATTTTATAGGTGTTTGAAAATATGCCTAAATTTAGGAACAAAAAAGTATTTTTTCTTGATAATAAAACACACCATGGCAAATTTGTGGGTCTTTGCAAATAAGCTCTTTATATGGTGTTCCAACTATTTTATCCCTGCTTCATAGAATGTGTGGGGCTCAAACAAAGATCCTACCATTGCATGCATGTGA
>JXSR01S004664.1:14921-25102 GCA_000969725.1 Ophiothrix spiculata
AATAATAGATTTTTGTCATAATCAACATGATCATTACTGAATCTAATTTTCAAAATGTCAATGTTTAAAATAAATCAAATTAGATATTACCAAAAGTGCAATATGAATATGCTATTGAAGCTCATTTATTTTAATTATCAAATAAATCATTCTAACAACCAACAAAATGCTGCAATTATTCAATTTCAAGCACATCAAGCAGATATTGCTACATAGAGCAAGTATGGATGACAGGTCAGGAAAAAGAAGAGATTTTAATATGCTCTGAGTAAATCAAATGTCACCACGACCCTCCACATTAATCCATACATTCAATAATATGCAGTCTCAATTTAACTCATGGATTGGATGGCATTATAAATCAATATTTCATGCAATCAAATGAGTGCATTCTTTTATTAGATAAATTAAAACAAAATACCATATCAGTGAAACATTGCCAGGAATGTCAAATTACATTTCATTAATAACTTTCAGAAATTGGAGATTAAAGGGCATATGCTCATAAAAGACAATCCATATTAACCTGTCAGAAGTGTTTGCTAAATGAAGTATCATACAAAGCTGTGTTTTGGGAATGACATTATATCATATTTTCAACAAAATTACATGCGTACATGCCTTATTTATCTGATATATGAACAAATTCATATTTCTTGATATGACCAACTGCCAAAATGTTTAATTTTTCTACACCATATCCAACCCACATGTGAAAATCACAAGATACATAATAATAAACTTGAATTTGGTAAGAAATCAATTTCTTACTTATCTTGGAGTGGAAGTATGGAACAATATTTCTGATAGAATTAAAAATTCATTCTGATAATGTTAAAATGTTTCAAAAGTAATTACAAGAAATACCTTGCTTGTGACTACTATCTCATTTGTTTATTACTTTATAAAATTGTTTATGTAAATTTAAGAATTTAACCACTTTCAAAGGAGTCTGGAACCAGACAGGCCTTTGGCCTATTTTCCAGTCCTCCTCCATATTATTGTTTATGATAATTGATATGTATATTTTCATGTTGTATATGTACTGTCTTATTGCAATTGTAGAAAGATGAATAAATTATAAACAGCATTTTAAAAATGAGCTTTGATAGCCTTTAGTGACATTTTCGACCTTTTTGAACTGGCAGAATTCAAATCAGACTACAGCAATGAATGTGTGGTTAAAACCATGATACAATGAATACTGTTTGAAACCAGGAATAAAACACCTGATATTTATCCTCAACAATCTACTATAGAGTAGCAAATGATTGCTTTATCTACTTGATGCAGGGCCTGTATCTCATGTACAGGAAAAATGATTACTTTAACGACAAATTATTGAGGAAAGTTAGGTGATTTGCTTTGTTTGATATATCATACAGTAGTTTTAATAAACTCTGGCTGTCCTAAGTACAATGCCCTGATACTTTCTGGAGGGATTTTTAATCTAAACATGATCAGATGGTATTGAGATGTCATTCAAAGTCATGTAATATATTGAACCATTATAGCACTAGTAACTCTCTGTCATGAACCAGCAGGCATTAACCCAACCTATATATGTATTTAATTTTCTTGAACCGCAAGTTGTGAACAATTGAAATATTGGGATGAAATATAGTTTATCAAATGATAACAAATAAACTATGTGCGTCAAATGTTTTTGATAAATTTACTACTCTTGATAATTATACCTTTTACAACAACTTTGCTAGTCTCGTAATCCAATATAAAACTCTTTAAAAGGGTTTTGATAATGTCTCTCCTAAATTTCAGTATAATAGAGCAATGAGTGGATGGTTGATCTTAACACCTAAAATGATTCCATTGTCAATGCAGTTCTTATTGAAAAGCTCCTCAAATTATCCTATGCATGTAATCATATTGGTGTATTATATACCGCATGTACCCCATTTTCTAACTCCCATTAAGCTAGTCAC
The DNA here is from genome assembly GCA_000969725.1 of Ophiothrix spiculata. Classification (NCBI taxonomy): domain Eukaryota; kingdom Metazoa; phylum Echinodermata; class Ophiuroidea; order Amphilepidida; family Ophiotrichidae; genus Ophiothrix; species Ophiothrix spiculata. Next base: position 16,865 of record JXSR01S004664.1, read on the forward strand.
TCTGTAACTACATCAAATCTAACCTTCTACTATAAAATGACACTAAACTGACAGAAACGATACTCATATTTTGTTGAAACAGAGAAGACAAGTGTTTTGAATGAAGTTATCATTCAAGAGCACATTAACCTTTGCAACTTTTCCACATGTCAGGAGAGTTGATCAAGGGGTCTACTCCACTGCAACAGGGTTTTTTCCTGCTTTTCTTTTTGAATAATAAGCTTTTCGTACTGAATTGACCTTAAAAAATTCTTGACAGCTTTAGATATATGAAGAACATTTTTTCCAAAACTTACTTAGTCCAAGAGCTGCACACATGCTAGATTTTTAAACAAAAATTTCTATTTAGACTTTTTAACAATTTTCACTTGAAATGCAGATGCTTTAGTTAATTTCTCAAAAGGAAAACATGACATATGTATAAATTATCTGAAAGCTGAGAATTCAAATATGTAGTTAAATCAAAGTATAATTTGCAGCTTTCTGCTAATTTTGTTGGATCAGGGATCGTTGGTAGCATACGTCAATTTGCATACCAGTATATGTGACCCGTCATATCGAAAGGTACACCTTAAGGTCAGAATAGTTAATTATGAGATATGAACCATTAACGCTGAGCATAGTCAAAAATCATGCCCAAGGTCGAATTCCAATTTCATCACAAATGTTACCTTTGTGAAGCGTATTTAATCTATTATCCTTTCTCCATTGAAGTTTTACCAGTACAGAAACTCTTAAACTCGATTTTCTCAGAACTATAGTTTTCTGAATCAGCCGAATGCCTTTTACCAATTTGGATGTAACTCTGCAATCGAACATCCAATAATCAAAAGCAAGGTGTCATTTTAAAGGTTAAAATATAATCTTTCAGATGAGACCAAAAAATCAATTTACATTTTGGGACCTTTCGATATGACGGGTCACATATATGCACTGAAAATCGTCACATTAATTAAGAGTAAAATTGAATGAACATTATGCATGTAGGAATATCATAAAATTTCAATTTATTCTGCAGATGTTCAGCACCTTCCAGGTTAGCTGACATTCAAAATTTCAATTAACGATTGTAAATGTTGTCAGTTTGCTAAAAATTAAAAAGAAAATGGTATATAATTTGGGTGGAAAGTACAGGATTATTAATAAATTTGAACATGAAAATGAACATACTCTTATATATGGATGACAATTTTTGCCTTGGGAATAGCGCTTTGTTTAAACATGCTCAAAAGCCCAATATTGTGAAACTGATTTCAATTTTCTCTAATACGCATCAGAACTTGCACTTTTGTTCCATATACATCATGTTCAACCTAGCAGTATGACAGCCTTATAAAAAATTCCAAACATTTTGTTCATTTGATAAATGATAAAATGTTCTTCTTTTACTCTATAGCTCATTTCAATTTAACCATCTTCATATATGCATTGTATGTGTAGCCTGAATATCGTATATATTGGATTGCAAAGTGTCTAATTTCACCAGATTTGCTTCCCTTATATTATCAGCAATCAGTTTATTTTTCATATTACAAATTTAATTATCACAGGCCTAGTTTCTTTATTAGTTGACAAAATTCAGATCCTGACATGTGCATTTCAATAATCATCTGGGTTTTCATGCCAACATCAAAGAAATGTTCAGCATCTAATTAAGAGACTTGAAGAAGATCCAACAGGATATTTCTAGTTATGACATGTTGAGGTTTTAATTGTGAGAACGTTTTGAACAAAAATTCCCAGGTACACTGAAGAACTTACATGCATAATTTTGTGGAACAAGATGAAACCTTTTATCATGGTTTTGAATTTGCTTATTTCAAATGTGTCTGCTGTTGATCCTACAAACCAAAGAGAAATTAAAATGATAAGATTGAGTGTAGCTAGGTAAAGTTAGCCCGAGGTGTAGCCTTATATTTTAACTAATTAAGTGTACTTTATAGCTAGCATCCAAATTTAGGGTTTTGAGTGGTGATTTTGGTATACCTGATACCTTAGTTATTTCTTATCATTACTATACATAGTACTATTGGTATACACTGTTTGTTAACACAATACGGAGAGATACAGTATCTATGGTTGGGTGCTGTTTCTTTAGTCCAAAGCGATACAACACACAACCCTAGAATCTTCCATATTGCATCAGAACAAACAGGGGGTAACAAATTTATCATTTGTTTATTCAGTTTTTGAATTATGTAGTGTTGCAATTTTCATAACTTCATTCTGGGACATTAAACCATATTGCTTAAGTTGAGGATTAAGTTTCATGAACGACTCAAAAGTGTGCCACAAAACATATACATAGCTTTGCAATCCGGGTTTGCAATAAGTGATCCAGATTATTTTTTCACCTAAACATATATGCAATGGGATTCAAGGATTCGTACATGTCACAGGCCAGGACAGATTATTATTTTTGGACAAATTGATGATGGCGCTAGATACCTCTTCGTATCAAATACTTGCGAGCAAATTTTTCGACTAGTTTCACCCTGTAGGATTTTTTAGAACTATTTGTATAAATTACGTCGTAATATTATTCCGGCCAATCGTGCACGCTTTTGCGAGCTGCTGTTAGCGGCTTTCCAGAGCAAAAGAGTTAAACAAGCTTTAATGACCAATGTTAAGAAACTGATATGCATTTTCACAAAGACACTCCAACCTCCCCTCTACTCCCCTCATGCTATTGTTCCACTTATACTCCATGGATAATAACAGCGATAAAAAAACTTACAATCACAAAAATGCAAAACATTTTGTTCATTTGCTTAATGACAAAACATGCATTTTATAATCAAGCGAGTTTTTATTTTAACATCCATGTATGAATTGTACTCTAGCCTGAATATCTATTTCACCAGATTTACTCCCCAAATATCTTAGCAATCAGTCAGTTTTTCTATCTTAGTGTAGATTAAATTATCACCAGCCAAGTTTCAATATTGGATATTCAATTGAAATCTTGTATATATCTTAATAATCATCTTGTTCCCTAAATGCAGTGTATTATGTCTCTTTAAATGGATGAACGACATAAACTATTCATAATACTATCAATTCCATGCGTACCAAACATAAATGTCAAGTATGATAATATTAATATGAATAGATGAATGTTATAATGTTTTACTAAGCCACATACATAATAATTATGTATGTGGCTTAGTAAAACATTACAACATTCATCCGTTTTCTTGTTTCAAAACAATTGCTGACAATTGCAAATTGTTCTAATGATTTTAAGAAACCACAATTATATCTTTATTCTGTTGAAAAAATTCATGTAAACAATTTGTTTTTCAGGTTAAGATGTTGACATTTTCATCGATAAGCTTTTATGTTAAGTTCCATTAAGTAGCAACTGATAAAATCAAGTAAAATGTATAGTTTAATTATTCATGTGTGTCTAAGTGGGCAAGTAAAGTTTCTGTTTTTACACAAACAAGATAACTCTGGAGACAGGTACTATACTTTTACTATTTATTTGTCTTACAACTTTGATTTAAAAATGATGAAGCATAAATTAACTCAACCTCTATTCCGGAAGCCTTAATTCTGTTAAGAATCTCCAGTATCTTCTTGAATTTTAAGTATAAATTAATTCAACCTCTATTCCGGAAGCCTTAATTCGGTTAAGAATCTTCGGTATCTACTTGAATGTTAATACATGTTTTATAATTGCGATGTGGGAGTACTGTATGTACCTTAATTCTGCTCAGGAAGCTATATTTAACATAGTTTAATATGAACCTTCAGACGAGGCAGAAACAAAGGATACAAAGAATACATATGAGAAATACTTACAACAAGCTTCAACATTAATGTTCAGTTTTGAACTGCTATAAAATAACCTGTGTCTTGTATTAAAAATTGTGAAGTGCATCTATTAATATGCAAGCTTACACACAGTACAATACTCAGGGGTAATCCAATTCCTTTTTGATCTCCTAAACATTGCTCCTCTTCCTCTACCTATGAGGGATATTTGAATTAGAAAGCAATTGTCAGAAGGCTTGATTAATTCCTTTTAGCTCAGGGTTGCTGACATATTATCGTGAGGCTACTCAGAGGAACCCTTGACTTCCACTATATGTGGTGAGAAGAATGTCCACTGTGTAATCAAGATGGAAATAACACAATGCAGCGTTGGTAATTGCATTATATTGTTTTCAACCTTTCTCTCTTGGTTATCTGGTGACTGACCTTAAAGGTACAATTCATGATTTTGATGTGACAAAAACTTTGCTTCTTTTCTATCTGAATGAAAAGAAGACTACAACATAAATATATACTGAAAATTTCACTCGATTCCGACCATTCGTTTCAAAATTACAAAATTTTCAACAATATGAAAATCCCCATAGGCTACTGTGTTGTAATTACTGTCGGGCCCCGACAATAATTAGAAAATGACACATTTTCTCACGATTCTCAAAAATTCAAGCACATATGAAAGAATGGTTAGGGGATCGTAACATATCAAGTTGAGGATTCTTATCAGCTAAGAAACTCAATTTTGATAGAGGTGACCTTGAGGGTGAAAAGTGGATCATGAATTGCCCCTTTAAATATTGGCTTCCCAAATGGTGTTTGAATGCTTGCAATGATTTTTGTAGCAGAATAACGTCTAAAATTCTAAGCTGGGTGTTACTTTGTGACTTTTACAGTTAGTAAGTGTGAAGAAATTTGAAATTCAAACTTATTAAAATAAGTTTGAATTTCAAATTTCTTCACACTTACCAACTGTAATGCATCTTTAGAAAGTAGTTCACAAAAGTAACACCTATGCAAAAACATCTCTGCTAAACATGAATATTTCTCTAAATATTTGTAAGGTAAAAGTACAGCTAAAAGGGACATCCTGTATTTACACAGGTCTGAGTGCCCATCTCTCTTAAATTGAAGTGCTTGGGCCAGACTCCTCGTTTTTGTTATATTTGCGGTGAGCGAATTACAACACCTCCGTCAGACCGTCACATAGAGTCTGTTACCTTGTCAGTACTGAAGAATGAGTTTTGTGAGTTGCTAGAACTTACAGAATCATGGAGAGTACCTCTAGCATAGTGGCAGAAATAATAGACATCTATCTTTAAAGAACCATTATCTTATATTGTAAAAGATAATATGTGATGGCTCACCCCGAAAAGGGGGACTTTGCAGATGATATCAATTCTGATTTTTTCATTATATCTGTAGCAGCATTTTCTAAGCTTTAAAATGACACATTACTTGCTGATATTGATCAAGGTGGTCAAATTTTACAACAGAAAATCTGCTGGAAATTCTTATTATTTTCTTTATTTTTTGCTGCATGTTTCTTGAAGTGTTCTGTCGCAAAGTCCCCCTTTCGGGATGAGTCATCACATATAGGGTCTACTATAAAATTCAAATTACATTATCTTGACATTTGCCATACAATTCTTGAAACAAAATTGGCAGAAAGCATATTAAACATTAAGTCAGTTTATAACATCAGCATCTGTTAACTACACCATGAAAACAACCAGTCAACCCATACCTCACTGAAATCTCTACCATGTTCTTGTCTCTAAAAGAAAACCAACACACATCAATAAAACTCCAATCATGATCTTATTCTGTACACATCAACACACACCTTGAGGCAAAAGGAAGACTTGATCAAGTTTGGGTTTCTTTTCCAATCACTCTGCGTGCTTATTATATTCAATTAGAAGCAGAAATCTGCTCCATGTAGACCCCGCTCTATATATCAAATAACGCGGTTGGAGCATGGGTTCAAAAATGTATGCAAGAAGGTGAACGGCTTATTGTACTTTTTGTATTTTCTACCATTAAATCTCACAATTTCAGTCATAAATCTAATCTTATCTAATCTTTTGACCACTTCTGGGTTTAAAATCTCCTTGGAAATCTGCAAGTCAAAAATGGGAGAATTTTGCCTGGATTCAAACCCAGGACCTCTCGCACCTGTTCCAATGCCACTGAGCAGGTGCTGCATGCCATGGCAACCATTTTGTGATCATAGCTAACCCCGGTCTATGTCATATTTGGCAAATTTTGTAACTTGTGAAATGGGATAAAGATGGTTAGATTCAGTGGGGTTAGGGTTAATGATGACATTAGACTATACTGCTTCAAGCATATGTGTACAGTATCGGCATGTTTTTACATGAGTCAAGTACCTTTATACTGGCCTTTGTGATATGAATTAGGCGGATTTAGAGTTTTTTGGCGCATGGAATATTCGTAATATACAACAATTATCTGTATTTAAATTATTCATGCTGATACTCTATGCACTCTTGGATGCGAACGGAGATTTGATGGGGAAAAATTTATATTGTGCAGAATACTACTTTATTAGCATTTGCATTGTATATTCCATCATGAAATAGTCAAACTTTTTTGCATTAAATTAACTGGTATAGAATATTACATATGGAAAATGCACTATTGAAATAAAAAATATAACAACCACAGATACTGAAAGTCTGCCCTCTATCACTATAATTCCTATCCATTACCAGCCTGTATGTAATTCACCCTGGAATACAAAAAAATTGCTTTGTCATTGCATTGATGCACTTAACATTAATTTGAATAGCTGTTTTAACAATTCGGACTGACGAGCCTATTTTCATATACAGACTAGCGAGATGCTTTTCGGACTATTGAGCCTTTTTCAAGGTTATATTTTCCCCAATTGAGTAATGTTTTAGACTAGCGAGCCTTTGGACTAGGGAGTTGTCGGACTGGCGAGCAGACCCCTATGTTAGACAAGCAGGTAGTAAATAACTTGCGAGTAATAAGAATTTTCACAAGAAATTAAGCATGTGGAAAAGTCCTGAAGTTTATTGGTGCATTTGACAAAATGTCATGATTTTATATGTCCGTTATATACACTCACTATGTTCGGTAATAACTGTCAACTACCAAATATTGAGAAAATTTGATCAAAACCTTCAAAAACATCAAATGGTATAATTTTTTGTATGGAGGTCATCCATATCAAGAACTTAAATCCTAGACTGAACAGAGATAAATAACTGGAACTGGATCCAGTCTTCGACAACTTATTAGCCGCCAAGGAGAAACAGGGGACCAACGAGTAATTCTTCTGTGACGTCATCACCATCTATAACACCAGACGAGGTTGTCCACAATTACACACCAAATCCGAAGAACAACAAACGCTGATGAAGACGAGTGCTCCGGTGAGTGTCAAACCATGTACAGAAGCATAGACATTAAAAACATCATTTATTCAAGTACAATTTTGTTTTGCATGTTGACCTTGAGTATGAGGCTATTTGCAATAATTCAGGATAAGTTTCACTTGTCAAACTTTGCTTTCACTTTATAAATTACACATAAATCAAAGGAAATTTTAAAAGTTTACATTAAAAAGAAAAGAAAACTACTCCCTGTAAACAACTAAACATCCGTGCCTGTCAACTTGGAAAAAAAAGGCAAACCAATACCTTGATTAATTCTATATCATGAACTCATCTCTAAAATCTAAACCAACACACATTAGTAACTTATTCCGTACACCATCGCACGCCTTGAGGCAAAAGGAAGACTTCATCAAGTTTGGGTTTCTTTTCTAATCACTTCTTGCATACTTAATATGTCCAGTTAGAAGCTGTGATACCTGTTCTATATATCAAATAACTGCATTAGGAGTCTGGGTTAACCAAATTTGTTCAAAGGTGACCTGCATATCTTTATTTCCATTTGCTTCTTCAAAAGAATTTCTTTTTTTCTAATACCAATTAACCTTTATAAAGATTTACAGTTGTAGTCCTATTCTAATAAACATAAAATGTAATGGTAACTGTTAAGATATTATATCTCTAAACTATAAGGTAGTTTTAACGGCTATAGTGTCCTGCACAGAATTTGTTCAAAATTTCAAAGAATGTGCAGAATGATGAAAAAAAAACTTGTATTCCAAATTTGGAGTCTTTCTGTCGAAGCATTTTTGAGTTATGCTATTTTTTATTTTCCAATTTCCCATAGACTTTGTACACGGCAAATTTGGCCACTGTTATGTGAAACTGAATTATTTGTTTTTGTTGATTAATTAATAATTTAATGGTGAAGCTTAATTATTGAGACGTTTGATTGCAACAGTAAGGGAATATTTCCATAAAGGACTTTTTCAGTGTGAGATGTTGCAATCTTGGTTAATTTCCAAGTTTGTAAAAATAGGCATGATTGCATGAACCTATCAAATTTGCATAAATTAAA
>JXSR01S004664.1:27116-45931 GCA_000969725.1 Ophiothrix spiculata
AAAATAAAACACACTATGGCAAATTTTTGGTCTTTGCAAATAAGCTCTTTATATGATGTTCCAACTATTTTATCCCTGCTTCATAGAATGTGTGGGGCTCAAACAAAGATCCTACCCTTGCATGCATGTGATCTTAACTAGAAAATAAAGTTACTTCTTTTACCTTTATAGTCCATATATGAACTTTTGAAATAAAAATGATATGATCAAAGTCAAAACTAAAATGCACCAATACCAGAATGCTGAAAGTACATTGAATTCAGGATATTTCACATGAACATCACATACCCTTCATAATCATAGATTTTTGTCATAATCAACATGATCATTACTGAATCTAATTTTCAAAATGTCAGTTTTTAAAATAAATCAAATTAGATATTACCAAAAGTGCAATATGAATATATGCTATTGAAGCTCATTTATTGTAATTATCCAATAAATCATTCTAACAACCAACAAAATGCTGCAATTATTCAATTTCAAGCACATCAAGCAGATATTGCTACATAGAGCAAGTATGGTTGACAGGTCAGGAAAAAGAAGAGATTTTAATATGCTCTGAGTAAATCAAATGTCACCACGACCCTCCACATTAATCCATACATTCAATAATATGCAGTCTCAATTTAACTCCTGGATTGGATGGCATTATAAATCAATATTTCATGCAATCAATTGAGTGTTTCTTTTATTAGATAAATTAAAACAAAAATATATCAGTGAAACATTGTCAGGTATGTCAACCACATTTCATTAATAACTTTCAGAAATTGAAGATTTAAAGGGCATAATGCTCATAAAGGATAAATCTATATAGCCTGTCAGAAGAGTTTGCATTATAAATGTAGTATACAAGCTATGTTTTGGGAATGACATTATCTCATGTTTTTCAACAAAATTAAATTTGTATATGCCTTATGTATCTTATATGAATAAATTAAGTTTCTTGATTATGACTGCCAAAATGTTTTATTTTGCTGTACCATATCCAACCTATCTATAGCAATCCAAGATACATATATGTACAACATTAAAAAAAAAATGACTTGATGACCTTCAACAGGGGTGTGAGTGACCTCTTTTCAAAAAAGAGGAACTTTTTATTAAAAAGAGGAAACACATTGAAAATTGCTGAAAATGAAAGAAAAAGCTAAAATTTTGCCTTGTAGAAATTTTCAAAAAAGAGGAAATCAGCTTAGATGAGGAGATTTCACACCCCTGCTTCAATGACATTTTTGACCTTTTTAGACTGGCAAAATTAAAATCAGTTTACAGCCCATGAATGTGAGGTTTAAACCATGATACAATAAATACTGTTTGAAACCAGGAATAAAACACCTGATATTTTTCATCAACAATCTACTATAGAGTACTAAATGATTGTTTATATTCTACTTGATGCAGGGCCTATGCCTCATATACAGGAAAAATGATTACTTTTACGACAAATTATTGAGAAAACTTAGGATTTTCAGGTGATTTGCTTTGTTTGTTTTCAAGTCATACGGTAGTTTTAATAAACTCTGGCTGTCCTAAGTACAATGCCCTGATACTTTCTGGAAGGAATTTTAATCTAAACATGATATATCAGATGATATTGAGATGTCATTCAAAGTCATGTAATATATTGAACCATTATAGCACTAGTAACTATCTATCATGACCCAGCAGGCATTAACCCAACCTATATATGCATTTAATTATCTTGAACCCGCAAGTTGTGAACAATTGAAATATTGGGATGAAATATAGTTTATCAAATGATAACAAATGAACCATGTGCATCAAATGTTTTTTGATAAATTTACTTCTCTTGATAATTTTATCTTAAATTACAACAACTTTGCTAGCTAAAGTATTTGGACTACAAGACTGTCCACTAAATAAATCTCTTTAACAGCAAAGATTTTGACAATTTCTCTCCTAAAATTTCGGTAAAATAGGGCAATGAGTGTACGGTTAATAACAGCCTTCTACACCTAAACCATAGTGATTCCACAGTTCTTAATTTTCATACAACTACATTGTTTATGTACAGCTGATTAATGAAGTATTTTGTTGTAACATCCATCTCTCTACTCTGTGGCCATCACATTGTGGATTGGGAGGATGGCATATATTTTATTCACATTATTTCATTTATACAGACTTTTAACATTATATTGGTAAATAATCACAATGAAGTAATCATAATGAAACATTCTGTCCTTTCAACTCTGTGGCCTGACATTATGTAATGAAAGGGCAGTACATGTATGCTAAATTTATGATTTCTTGTAAATTTATCATGTGTAATTTATTTAGATATTTGGAGTCTGGGACCCAACAAGCTTAATGCTTATTTCCAAGTCCTCCTCCACAATGTTTATTATGTACAGTTGATTGCACTATTTTGATATGTTGTTACTGTAATTTTGCTCATGTGGAAGAAAATAAATTTGTATGTCTTGAAGAGCTCCCCAAATTACCCTATGCATGTACTCATATTGGTGTACCACGTGAATCAAAAAAAATTGTGCACGGATTAAAACTGATCTTGACCTTGATAAAAGCACCAAATCATAAATTTGTAGTAAAGCAAATTTAATAAGCCTTCAAATACAGAAAAAATGATGGAAATCGGATGAAAAATAAAAAAAGATATGACCAATTTTGTAAGTATGTCTCTTTTTCTTCCATTCCAATGGGATTTACACAGTTAAGCAAGATATTTTAAAATCTCAATATAGTGCACCTCATGTTTTGCTCATAAACGTGTTCCTTACCACAATACCAACAGGTCTACATCACTAATCATATGTTAAAATGAAAGTTACATTCGTTATATATCAGACACAGGCAATCAATTTTATATCTTTTAAACCATATAAAAATATGACACAAAATGGCATCTGGGAAAAGGGGCACTATATTGAGATTTTAAAGTATTACATATCACAATTACGGGTTATGGCATTATGATAAAAGGTAAGAAGTACTTACAAAATTCTTATTATATCTTTTTTTATTTTTCATCCTATTTCTACATTTTTTTCTGCATTTGAAAGCTTATTTATTCTGCTTTACTACATTACCAAGAAATTTATAATTTGGTGCTTTTATCAAGGTCAAAATCAGTTTTAATCCATGCACAATTTTTTTTGATTCACGTGGTATATACCGCACACCCCATTTCCAACTCACATGAAGCTAGTCACTCTGTATCTGCTTCATATCTCACCTTCTAACGGTAAAAAATGACACTAAACTGACAGATACGATACTCAATATTGTGTTCAATCAGAAAAGACAAGTGTTTTGAATGAAGTTATCATTCAAGCACATTAACCTTTGCAACTTTTCCACATGTCAGGTGAGTCAGGCAAGGGGTCCACTCCATCACTACAACAGGGTTTTTTCCTCTTTTTCTTTTTGCACGATAAGCTTTTCGTACAGAATTAGAGAATAAAAGATAAGATTTATTGTTTTGCATGTCATCTATCGTTTCATAATGGATGGGCGTACATTATTTTGAGTAATGGGTGCCCCTGCAAGGGGTGCCCATTATGAAAAAATAATGTACGCCCATCTATTATGAGACGATAAATGACAGGCAAAACAATAAATTGCGATCCTTTATTCCCATTCTTAGTCACAAATTTGAGTCATTTATAAACCAAAAACGATGTAAACATTATCATTGGAAAAACGTACACCCCTATTCAAACATGAAATATTCCAAAACCCAATAAAGCTGTTCGCGACGGATGTGTGCGTATACCTGTATCGCACCATGATTTTGAACGCGCAGCTCCACTGCGTGCATGAAAGCACTGTCATCTATCGTCTCATAATGGATGGCGAAAATTCCTTATTAGGAAGTAAAATCGCACTTAGTGACTAAGAATTGACCTTAAATATACTTGCCAGCTTTAGATATATGAAGAACATTTCCCAAAACTTACTTAGTCCAAAAACTACCAGCATGCTAGATTTTTAAACAAAAAATCTCCATTTAGACTATTTAACAATTTTCACTTGAAATACAGATGGTTTAGTTTCTCAAAGAAAAACATTATGACATATGTATAAATTATCTGAAAGCTGAGAATTCAAATATGTATTTAAATTAAAGTAAAATTTGCAGCTTTCTGCTTATTGGTAGCATACATCAATTTGCATATATATGTGACCCGTCGTATCAAAATGTATCTTAAGGTCGGCATAGTAAATTACGAGATATGGGCCATTAACGCTGAGCATAGTCAAAAATCACGCCCAAGGTCTCATTTTTAATTTCATCATGATCAGAAACGTTACCTTTGAAGTGTATTCTATTATATTAATCAGGTTCCAACATCCAAAACATAAGACAAATGTTTTAAAAACCGAGATAAAATACTTTCTCCATTCAAGTTTTACCAGTACAGAAACTCTTAAACTCAATTTTCTCAGAACTATAGATTTCTGAATCAGCCCATTACCATTTTGGATGTAACTCTGCAATCTAACATCCAATAATCAAAAGCAAGGTGTCATTTTAAAGGAATATAATCTTTCAGGTGAGACAAAAAAATCAATTTTCATTTTGGGACCCTTAAGGTACCTTTCGATATGACGGGTCACATGTATGCATTGAACAAGCTAATCATCGCATTAATTAACAGTAAAATTGTATGAACATTTATGCATGTAGGAATATCATAAAAATTCAATTTATTCTGCAGATGTTCAGCACCTTTTAGGTTAGCTGACATTCAGAATTTCAATTAACTATTGTAAATATGTTGCTACTTTGCTCAAAATTTGCTAAATTATTTGGGTGAAAAGTAAAGGATTATTATTAAATTTGAACATGAAAAATGAACATCTGAAACTTTTACTTTTATATAAGGATGACAATTTTTGCCTTGGGAATAGCGCTTTGTTTAAACATGCTCAAAAGCCTAATATTGAGAAACTGATTTCAATTTTCTTCAAGACACATCAGAACTTGCACTTTTGTTCCATATACATCATGTTCAACCTAGCAGTATGACAGCCTTATAAAAAATTCCAAACATTTTGTTCATTTGATAAATGATAAAATGTTCGTCTTTTACTCTATAGCTCATTTCAATTTAACCATCTTCATATGCATTGTATGTGTAGCCTGAATATCATATATATTGGATTGCAAAGTGTCTAATTTCACCAGATTTACTTCCCTTATATTATCAGCAATCAGTTTATTTTTCATATTACAAATTTAATTATCACAGGCCTAGTTTCTTTATTAGTTGACAAAATTAAGATCCTGACATGTGCATTTTAATAATCATCTGGGTTTTCATGCCAACATCAAAGAAATGTTCAGAATCTAATTCAAGAAAGTTGAAGAAGATCCAACAGGATATTTCTAGTTATGACATGTTGAGGTTTTAATTGTGAGAAAGTTTTGAAAAAAAATTCCCAGGTACACTGATGAACTTACATCATCATTTTGTGGAATAAGATGAAACCTTTTATCATGGTTTTGAACTTGCTTATTTCAAATGTGTTTGCTGTTGATCCTACAAACCAAAGAGAAATTAAAATTATAACGTTATAAGGATGTAGTTAAAGCTATGGTCACAATGTGCATACAAACAAAAGATTTGTACGAATCTTTTAAGAATGAGTTTTGCACGACATTCGCAAGAATGGGTATATTTTTGTGCAAATATCTGACGAATGTTCATTTTTATGAAATTTCTTTTCAGAGCAATGTTATAAGATGCATTTCCCCTTGACAAAACTGAGTTTGGTTTTAAAAATGGATCAAAAATACCCTTATGACTAGTCGCAAATGCCGTTCAAACAAACTGCGAACAGTTGTTTTGACCGTTTCGTACGGGAAACCAAAATCTCATCCACATCTTTACCATGCACTGGTCTCTAAATAAATTAAACCAACACAAATCAACAAAACTCCAATCACTATTTTATTATTCGGTACACATAACCACACACCTTGAGGCAAAAGGAAGACTTTATCAAGTTTGGGTTTCTTTTCTAATCACTTCTTGCATGCTTATTATGATCAATTAGAGACCTGCTTTATATCAAATAACTTGAGTTTGGGTTCAAGGAATATATGCCACGTACATGGTGACCTGAATACTTAGTTTTCATTTAACCATAACTGATCCAGATTTCACTAAACCTCACTGCAGGAAATTCCAAAAACATCACAGATGGGAGTATACAAATACAAAATGGTTTGAGGGGAAGTATCACAAAATACTGTTCCCGAGGTATTGGATGATCGAGACTCTCGATCATCCAACACCACAATAAACCATGTTGTATTTGTTTTACTACACCTCAAAAAATCACAATTTAACTTGGAAATTAAAACTTTAAAATCGACAAAGATGAGTTTTAATGAATTCAGATAATTTCAAAAACAATATTTTGCATTAAAATGATCTTAAAAGTGAAAATAATGAACAAAAAAGTATGAAATAAAATAGAATTAATTTGTAAACAAAACAAATTATTATAGTTAGGGGAGTGTGTTTGCACATCTGTTTTGTTGCATAGAGAAATGGTAGTCCATCCATCAAGTTTCACTTTTTACTGCTGTGCAGTACTTTAAAAGGTCTCTTCATTAATGTTAAATACTTAACAAATAAAAGAAACAGTCAATAATGTAAGAAAAAAACAGGTTTTCTCCAATTATATGCGATTTCACAAATGGCTCCTGGTCCTGAAAAAACGGCTTTTAAGGACCAGGAGCCGCTTTTTTCAGATTTCTGGCTCCTGGTCCTTGCCCCCTTAAAAAAAAGGCTTGCACGTATGCGTAAAACACATAGCTGCAACGCATAAACGCCTACATGCGCAACTGTACTTCGGTTATAAACGCACATGCGGGAAAGAGTAAAAATTCTTATTACGCGTCTCCGCTATTTGACCGATAAAAAGACTGTATGGATTAATACATATTTATGAGGGGTAGTAATTATTTATATATGCAGGAACCAAATTGCTGCCCGGGCAGCAACTCAGTGGTGGTTTGCTATAGATACTACTCGCTTGGGGAATCCTGGTCAAAATATGTGTTTTTAACCTTCTCTTTTAAAGGGGATAGGCTAGAAACAAAAAAAGGTTAAGAGATCCATCAGGGTTAATCCTTATTTATTTATTTTTTTAATTAACACAATCAGGGGAATTCTTTGCATCCAGATGTAGTTGACTTTTCACAATTTTTTCAAGTGGTCATTGGATGGAATGGATTTGGACAAAGTGGCTATTGGCGCAAGTGGTCATTAGACGAAAAGGGTTTGGACGAAGTGGGAATGGAAGAAGTGGCAACTGGGCAACCTGGTCATTGGACGAAATGAAGTTGGTTCTGTCCACAAAGTGGAAATAGTTGAAATGGTTATAGATGAAATGGCTATTGGACAAAATTGGCATGGACGAAATGTCGATTCTGAAATATTTAATCTCAACAGAGGAAATTGTCAACAGACCAAGGGGGATATTCCAAAAATTCTATTAATGACTAATTCACATAGCCTAGGACTGTGATTTTCAAAATGTTTCCATATCAATATATCACAAATCATGCCGCCCTCTCACATCGCCTAGAATATATCGATACTAGTATTTTCTGTTGTGAAACAGTAACTATTCACAGCATATGGAATGTTGATAATAACTAAGGTCAAATTACATGAATATCAAGTACTTTCATGTGATATTAATATCAAAGTCATTTATCAACACATAAATACTAAATTAGAGAAAATCACATAATCATCAAAAGTACTTTTACACTAAATGAATATACTATCCAAACTCATTATTTCCATTGTCAAATAAATTATTTCTAATCATAACTAATTAAATGCTGCAATTATTCAATCTAAAGTACAGAGCAGAGATTCCCTTAACCTGACTTCATACCAACTATAAGTTGACTGTTTAAGAAAAGATGACATTTTATTAGGTTTCAGGAAATCAAATGTCATTATTTTCCTTCTGAATTAATCCAAACATCCAATAATATAAATCTCTGCTTGTCTCTGGGGCTGAGTTGAAGTACGGTAAATTAAAAGTTCATGCAATCAAATAGTAGAGAAGCTACTATTTCCATGGTGCAATCAAATGAATCTACTATATAAGCCATTTCGATAATTCAGATCAGAATGCATTGTGTGTAAAAAGTAAGGGATATGCTGCATGGCTTCATACAGTATTTCAATGGAAGTGAACTTTGCACTTTTACAAAAAATCCCTTTTAGTTCATTTGAAATGTTTTTGAATGTGATTAGTTTGCCAAAATATTAAAATAACAATCAAAGATCTAATTTAACTACATAAATAATTTCAGTGGTGTTTCTTGCTAAAGATATCACAAAAAAATCAAAGTCCAAATTCCAATACACTGTTAAATCACCTTGAATTATTTGTAAAAGAAGAAAATATTACTTAAATATATGTGATGGCTCACCCCGAAATTCACCCCAATATGGTGGAATTTGCAGATGATATCCATTTTGATTTTATCATTTCATCTGTTACAACATTTTCTAAGATTTAAAATGATACCTTACTCGTTGAAATTGATCAATGCAATCAAATTTTACTAAAGAAAATCTGTTGGAAATTCTTATTGTTTTCTTTATTTTTTTCCACCTATTTTTGCCATTTTCTCGAAAAGTGTTCTGTCGCAAAGTCCCCCTTTTCGGGGTGAGTCATCACATATATCTTGGGCTAATAAAATGAACAAATTTCAATAAATTTCCAACTTGACTTACATACATAATAAACCAAGAGAGACAATCACGCTTAATACAAAATATGAAATGAAATTTTTTTTAAGATGTCAGTGGCAGCACTGTTGTTAAAGTTTTGTAATGTAAGATGCCAGCTTTTGATATTTGGCCTTTAAATCAAATGCTTACAATTCTTAAATTTAAGTCATCAAAATATACCATAAGGGAAACCTTCTTGAGGCAACTTAAACTTAATACAAAAATTTGCTAATTCCACCTTAAAACTCTTTATCCTCATCTTATTCATATAATTATAAAGCACTCAATCATTACCCGAGTACTCCTGATTGCAGCAAGCAACTTGTTAAGTGAACATTCATTGGCTTTCAGATTTACGGAACAGTTGATTAATCATTTCAAAATTTATACCCAGAAATTGAGAGAATCTTTCCATGTATATATCAGAAAATGCTGATGTTTTCTCCAGATTTTCAACACTATTTGCTTTGATACATGAGGGAATTTGTTACATTTTTAAACAAACATACCCGTCATGCTTGTCACTTCGCTTGAACACCAAATTGGTACATAAATAAGAGAACAAGCATTAATAACAAGTGTGAATTACAAACATGCCTATCTCTATTACACCTGAAATGTTTGCTTTATATGAAGCAAGTTCATGTTAAAAAACTGATTCTAATTCCAAAAAGGCATATCATACTATAATCAGAAAATGGTGATGTTTTAATCACTTGAAAATATGGTGTGCTAATTGTTATTAACAATAATTGTTCCACACACATCATGCAGTACTATAAAGAAGTGAGAGCATTTTCAAGTAAAAATTGCCTTTGCAAAAAAAAAAAAACCTGATGAACCATTTGAAAAATATTTTGGTCAACGATACCATCATAAGTTACTGGCTGTCAAAAGTGTTTGCACACAAAACCTTTAACCAGCCATATATCCAGAACTGTTCATCATTTGCGTCATTTTTTTTTTGGATTTGATTTTTTACATAATATAGTTCTAAAGAACTCAACAGGAATTGCATTCACTGCATTTGAAAATATGGCGTGCTAAACATACTGCGTACTTTCTTCTGCACATTCAATGGAGTTTAAATACACATTACTGCACACATTTGTTGGAGAACTTATTACCTGAAAATGTTCTAAAGTTACGGTTACACGGTGATAACAAGCATTGAAAACTAAACTACATTGGTACATATCAAAAAGTGTGTGGTGTATTTGTCTATGGTCCAGGAAATCAGACATTTTTATGGTTATGGAAGATCGAATATCAGAGGAAACATTGATTATTTATATTGGATACATACGGCACCTATAAAAACATTAATATTTCAAGAGTCTTGGTTGTTTGATTATAATAATAATAATAATAATAATAATTAAACGTTTTTATAATGCGCAAAAATCATCTAAAAGGATCTCGGAAGATATAAAATTGGGTTTTCGCCCGTATTTATGTGTGCGCATTGCGCAAACACTTTTGACTGCCAGTGTATATAACATGTCTTGCAGTTATTTTAAAGCATTTAATCAATAATGCAGTATCTGTATTATTCCAAATTTTTGCATCACCAATCGATGATGCAAGCTCACATCCAACTGTTGCCCTACATTCCTATAATATCTAGATTACATCACTTGGAATCTAGGGTAAATAGAACTGAAAGCTTCATTAAAATGATATTATATGTAAATAAAACTAGGCTATCACTTTATGAGGTAAATTTAAAATCAATAGAAAAAGACTTAAGTCTACAATCTAGATTAAGGGCTTAATGTCAGATTAAATTTGTTTAACTGATATTCTGTTATCTTTGAAAAAAAAAAGTGATGAACTATTTGATATACATTTTGGTCAATGATTTCATTTTAACGCCCCAAAAAATTAATTGTTTTGTTGCCCTTTTGAGGAAAATTTTTAAAATCAGGTCTGTCAGTCAGGAATTTTCTTTTAATGTAACCCAAAGCAGATTTTAAGCTGTAAAATGTCTAAAACAAAACATGTTTAGTCATACACTAGCGGTTTAAAGTATTTCTGCACAAACACCTTATTCAGCCATATCTCACAAGGCATTTATAAGGAAACTATCGGGAAACTTATGTTGCTTTTGGTAAGATCTGATAGGTAATCTAGTTAAGTGTAAATTTGAGCTCCGAATAGGATCAACCTACTCACGTATAGGTAGGGGCAACAACACAAATAGGTAGAAAAACTTGATTTTTAGGTCAAATTTGATTTGACATCGCCTGGGTCAAGGTCACTTCAACGCTCAAGTTGAGTGGTCATATGGAATGTGTATATGTAATAGAGTGACAAGCAGGTGATGAAATGTCCTGGTCACGCTTGACTTCGCTAAGAGAATGCTTGGAAGCTAACGAAAAATGATCCTTCAACGCCACCCAGTTTACAAAAATAGGGCCGTGGTAAAAGTGGAATGGTCCCTGGCGGTATATGACATTTTAAAAAGTTTTAAGAGGTTTTCAATCTGTCATATACCGTCACAAAACACTCCACATTCATCACAACCCTATTTTTATAAACTGGTGGGGAGTTGAAGGATCTTTTTTATAGTTAGCTTCCAAGCATTCTCTTGGCGAAGTCAAGCGTGACCAGGATATTTAATCGCCTGTTTTTCACTCTATTCCATATACACATTCCATATGACTACTCAAATTGGGTGGTGAAGTGACCTTGACCCAGGCGTTGTCAAATCAAATTTGACCTAAAAATCACGTTTTTCGACCCATTTGTGTTGTTGCCCCCTACCCGTACTTGAGGGGGTTGATCCCATTCGGTGCTAAATTTTACACTTAACTAGATCATCTATCAGATCTGACCAAAAGTAACATAAGTTTCCAGATAGTTTCCTTATAAACACCTTGTGAGATATGGCTGAATAAAGTGTTTGTGCGGAAATACTTTAAACCGCTAGTGTATGATGACATAGCAATATCAGTTATTTCTGACATTACACTAAAGTTTTGTTAATTTAACACATTTATTGTGAGTGTTTAGAAACAGTAAATTTAATAGAAAAAAAATATTCCAACCCAATTTTTGCAAGATTTTGGGTCAGTTGGAAAAGGCCAACACAACTATTTTTAGGCCTAATATGTAGGCCCAATCACCCACTGGGTGGAGACATTTCATGAAGGGTGGGCGATTATTAGAGGCAGATTTTCAACATCAAAATTTGCACATAATTGCCAGTAAGCTTAACAATTACGGTAACTTATTGTTATATGGCCGCTGATAACCCGTAAGTACTGAAAATTTTTACATCATTTTCGGGATCGAGACCTCATTGAATAACTTCCGGTATCGTTTGCTCTTATTCGAGATTGTTGTTAAGCTTAATAATATATGAACAATGCTTCAAATTTGAATGTGCTTCTCTTTGAATCTTTTAAGGTGGGCATTTAATAGAACATGGGCGTTTAATAGGAACAATACAGTATTATAAAAATCTGCATCAACAATTACTTTTGAACTTAATTAAATCTAACTATCGCCCTACATTTCTACAGCATCTGCATTACCTCAGTTTGAATATGGGGTAAACAGAGCTGAAAGCTTCATCATAAGAAGCACACCATTTGATTTATCAACTGAATTTAATCGTCTCCTATAAGACTGCTAATGTAGTTGTCTTTTTTACAATTCTATTTTTATCTTTTTTTCTTTCAGCACAGTACTAAGCAAGAAATTCACTCTAGCTTGAATTATTACTTCTTCAAGCATTTATATACTATTAAAGGGACTAGCCTAGATTCCACTAAGAATTAAAAACTCATGGAAATGCTTTAATTAAATAAAGCTTAAAAGTGTAGTAAAATCCAAAAAAGTACAGAAATGTACACAGAAATGGCTCAAATTGACAGCGAATTAATTTGCAATATATCTATATATGATGGTGGTGTGACTATCCAGTGTTTTCTAATTCCTAAATTTGTACCTCGGATGGATTTACCAGATAAAAGATCAAATGAAGCTCTTGGAGATAAGTTAATACATATCAAAAGAAAAACAATTTTATCAAAAACATTTTTTTTTACTCACCACAGGTGTAGAAACAAGATCTTTATAGATTTAGATTTGAAACTAGAAACACTTTTTCAACCATTTTTTGTCGCCGGCAACAAAAAATACAACTGGTAAATAATTTCATTTTTTTCCTCTGTTACACGAATTCAATGGAAACTACTGGTAGGATATGTTAGTATAATCATGTACTATCGATACATGTGAAAAAAATATATAGTCAGAAAATCAGCGGACAGGATCTAGGCCAGTCCCTTTAAGGTCAACTACTGAAGCATTTTAGTGCTGTAATCGATTGTCGCAATATTTACAAAACTTTTGATATGTACATACACAAAAGGAAGTATCGGTACTAAATGTCTCCCAATTCGTTTTAAACGTGGGCGTGCCGTTGCACATTCAATCCGAGTCAGTGTTCACAGCAGCTGTTATAGCCTCCGGATCCCCCATCGTTTATGAAATATGTGCGCAGCACTGCGCACCAAATCATCTTTAAGGTACAAATGCATGTGGTTGCCCATACGCCCTGGCAGTATATCCCAGAAGTTTGAATCCCTGCGGTTGAAGCATTGATACGCATGAAAAATGGTGACCGTAACATCAAAAGTATGTTAACTGAGTGACTACTATAATATAAACTCCATCATATCCCCATGTCTTTTTACAATAAAGGCACGAAAAAAGGTATGACCAAATTGTGAATTTGTCAATGTTCATAATATTTACCAAAGGTTTCTTTTTAGTCTTCACTGCTACACAAATGTTTGTTACTGGTAACTCAAGCATACATATCATCAAACTGTGTGATTATTGATAATGTAATATTGACATGTTTGTCTTTCAACATATCAATACTCAAAAAGCCTATCGATTACAGCACATCACATTTGATTTTCCTATTTTAAATCAAACTTCTAAAATTTCTAAACATTCAAAAATAATAGTTTAAATTGGATTGCAGCAGCTGCTCAGGTATATATGCCACAGAAAATCGTGTGTTTACACTCCTTGTAAATGCAATTGGTAAATTTTCTATAATATTATTTGGGGGAGAAACAGCCAAACAAGTCACAGAAAAGGCACACAAACGACTTCATTACACAAAGAAAAAAATTACTTTACGATATTATTTCCTGCAGAAAAGTCAATTTCAATATATTGACCAACCAGCCTTTACTAAAACTTAAAAATCAATTCTAATTTTCCTGTATCACCATATATAGTCATTTTGATATGTTCAACTGTTGAGTACAATGTCCCTGTACTTTCAGCTTCACATGATCTTCTTCACAATGTTTCTGATGATATTGACGAGTCTCTCAAAACCAAGCCATATTGAGTCATCATTGAGGTACAAAATCTCTTGACATGACCCAACAGGCATTAACCCAACCTATATATGTTTTTAATTTTCTTTTACCCTTAAGTCCTACAAAATTGAAATATTGCAATGAAATTTTGTATCAACTGATAACACATGCCTGGGTTAATAAAATATTGACTACTATTTCACAAAATTTCAATAAATTTAACTTATGCCTGGCTAGTAAACTTTACAATATCGCTAGGTGCATTTATACACTGAAAGAGGGGCCTCTATATTTTGATGCATAGTTCTCAAAACTGTCACAGAGTAGATTACATTGTAAAAAATTTAAACTATATTGCATGATTGCTACAGAACAAATACACTGTATTTCGTACTTTTAAAACTATAGATATAGAACTTCTAAATAGACTCACCAGGTATACACTGTATGCAGCGCCCCAAGAAGGAGCATTCGCACAGGGGACCAACGGCTTAACGTGACTATCTGAACCACGGAGCAATTAGAGTAAAGTTTTTTGCCAAAGGAAACAAGGAGACGTAAACCGCCTGGCCCAGGCTTCGAACCCACAACCTCTGTATTACGAGACCCGTGCTCTAACCGCTCCATTGAGCTTGTAAATGTACAAAATTAATCCCAACAGAAGAAATATCTTAATTTTGGCTAAATAACATGGCAATTACACATCAAGTTTAGATTGCATGTTTGCTGTAGCCATTGTGTACATACACTCCCAGTCAAAAGTGTTTGCAGACAAAACCTTTAAAGCAATACTATAAGATTTTGATCAAAAATTGTTTATAGTAAAAACAGCATAAAATGGTGGAATGTGACTATGTATATGGTCCAGGAAATAGGCCATATTTATGGTTATGGAAGATCGAATATCACAGGAAACATAGATTATTTATATTTGATACATTAGGCACCTACAAAAAACATGAATTTTTTCAGAGAGTTGGTCGTTTGATACAATAATTACATTTTTTGCCGTATTTAAGCGTGCACAAACACTTTTGACCGGGAGTGTACAAGAACACATGACAAATGCTCTGCAACAAGCAGAAAGTGATATTGGGTTATCTACACGGAGTGCAGATTGACATAATTCGGTATCTCCGTAAAGCTTTTTGCCTTCGGATTGCATCAATGTCTCAGGCATAAGACCTGGGTCTGCTAATAATGCAATATTATAGATCCAGATCTGGATCTAGGAGATGCAAATTGATCTGGATCTGCATTCTGAGCCAAAATAAATGGCCCTACTAAAGGGGAAGATAAGTATCTATGCTTGATGAAGCCTGGTATATTTAAAAAGTGGGCTCCTGTTATAGTATTACATTACATGATACAAATGTAAAAATATTATGCTGTTGTATGAACTTCTGGATCTGGAGTGAAAAGTGGCCTCTTAAGGGAAATTTGAATGTAAGATTATTAGGAAATGTTAAGGTTCTTGCCAAGAATTTACACTTTATCAGATCAGACCCTGATAAATTGTGAATTATATGATTTGAAAACAAATAAGTGCATTCTGGGTATTCACTTATTATTAAGTTCAGAAATGCCAGTATGTATCACTGAAAAAACCTGAAACTTTCAAAAAATCCTGAAAATGCGTGTAAATTTTGGCAAAAAAGTTGAAAGGGGTGAAAATATCAAACAAGTAAATTTAGAGTTAAAAAACAGGAAAACTGGCATCTCTGCTGCTTATACCAACTCAATAGCAACTGATGCACCAATTTAAAACCCCAGTAATCATGAATACAAGAGATGCATGATGGGAATTCTTCAAATATCACTTCATACTCAAATATATAAGACATGGCATATCCCATATTTTAAGGATATTAAACTTAACACTTTGCAATTTCCCAGTATTTTTCATTCTCTTGAATAAAATGGCACATCATTTGACAGAAAACATTATCTTGTTCAACCAAAGAGTGCAAGTGTTTTAATGTAGGAAATTAATTTGCCTGAGATATCGTTCAAGCACATTAACCTTTGCAAGATTTCCACACTTGTCACATGAGTTAGGCAAGGGGTCTACTCCAAACTTCAAGAAGAATGTTTGCACAATTAGCTTCTGTTGCTCACAACATACACCTGATTGAAGGCAGTATAAAAGAGCTGCACTTAAAACCCCGGTGGGGGAGGTACTCAAGTTTGATTTTGGTAGGGGTGTGCCGCTGGGAAATTTGAAGTACCACCCATGTATATACCAATTTTCAAGATATCATTATACCAAATTCATGCAATTTTGAGTCAAATTTATACAAAAATTGAAATTTTCTCCAAAAATTTACACTAATTTGGCTTGCATTTCCTGATTTTTGTTTGAAATTTAGAAATTTTGAAAAAAAGACCCATCAAAATACCACATTTTGCAAAGAAAAAGGACCCATTGGCATACCAGACAGCCTGATTTTGCTACCCAAGTTCGAGGCACATCCCCATAATCACTTTTGTACTAATTACCCCCCCCCCAGGCTTAAAACATGTATGACAGCTTTTGATATCTAGTTAATAAATCAAATGCCTACCATTCTAAAATTTATGTCAAAAATATACCTAGAAAGGCAACATTCTCGAGGCAATTTAACACACAGAAAATGTGGCAATTCAACTTAAAAGTCTTCATCATCATCATCTTAATATAATTATATGGCACTCAATCATTATCAGAGTAATCCTGTGCAACCGATGTATCTTTGATGATGTTAACAATATACATCGGTTTTCAGATTTACAGAACAGTCGATTAATCATTTCACAACTTATACTGAAAAATTGTGTTAATCTTTCCATGAATATATGTCAGAAAAATGCTAATGTATTCTCCAGATGTTCAAAACTGTTTGCTTTGTTACATGTGGGAATTTGTTACATAGTAATATACATTTTAAAACAAACAAACCTGTCATGCTTTCACAGAAAAAAAAGCAGTACATCATAGCTAAAAGAACAAGTCAAAAAACAAGTATGAATATGAAAAAAATGCCTTACAACTTGTATTTTTACACCTGAAATGTTTGTTTGGGAAGTAGGTTCAATGTTGAGTGCCTGATTTCAATTTTCATAAAGACATATTTTGTCAGATGCGTACCCTGAAACTATATTGTTCAAAATACATTATACAGGCTTACTGAAGAGTAGTGACAGCCTTTTAAAAATAGTGATAATGAAATGCCTAACATTTTGATCATTTGGTAAATGGTAAGACTTACTACATCTTTTTAATAAATAGCTGGTTTTAATTTCAACAATGTATATATACATCTCCTATTGGATTTCAAAGTGTCTCATTTCACTACAGGTTTACTTTTCCAATATATTAGCAATCTACCCTCAGTTTGTCAGTTTTTCTTTCATATTGTAGATTTAATTATCACAGGCCTAGTTTCTTTATTAGATGCCGAAATTAAGATCCTGACAAGTGCAATTGAATAATCACTGGGATTTTCATGCAATCTTAAAGTGATGCACAACTACTAGTACTAGAATCAGCTTGATAATAAACTTGTTTTTACAAATTATGCACAATTATTTATAATTTGTTATTATTCTGTTGTCTGCCTTAAAAAAACCACATACACATGATGATCTGTTTAAAAAATATGTTGGTCAATGATCCCATCATATGTATGGTACATCATTGATTGATTACTTGTCTTAAAGTTACGTCAAGGAATATTT
This sequence comes from Ophiothrix spiculata, assembly GCA_000969725.1. Classification (NCBI taxonomy): domain Eukaryota; kingdom Metazoa; phylum Echinodermata; class Ophiuroidea; order Amphilepidida; family Ophiotrichidae; genus Ophiothrix; species Ophiothrix spiculata. The sequence goes on from JXSR01S004664.1 coordinate 44,947, forward strand.
GCATCATTAATTACTTATGAACTCACATCCAACTATTGCCCTAGATTCCTTTACAAGCTATATTTATTACATCACTTTCAATCAGGGGTAAGCAGACCTGAAAGTTTCATTATGATATACATGTGTACAATAGATAAATGTAGGTAAATCATCAAAGACCTGTTTAATACAGTTCAACTATTTTAAACAATGCAACTTTAAAAGTAGGCTATCACTTTATGCATAAAGTAAAACCTATATGTGACCCGTCATATCGAAAGGTACCTTAATACCGGCATAGTATATTACGAGATACGGGCCATTGAAGCTAAGCATAGTCAAAAACCACGTCCAAGGTCGAATTTCTAATTTCATCAGAAAGGTTATCATTGAAGTGTACTCTATCATATTAATCAGGTTCCAACATCCAAAACATAAGAAAAATGTATTAAAAACCAAGCTAAAAATCCTCTCTCCATTCAAGATTTCCTAAGTATAAAAACTTTAAGCTCGATTTTCTCAGAACTATAGTTTTCCGAATCAGCCCGATGCCTTTTACCAATTTGGGTGTAACTTCGCAACCGAACATCCAATAACCAAAATCAAGGTGTCATTTTAAAGCTTAAAATCACAGCTTTCAGATGAGACCAAAAAATCAATTTTGATTTTGCCGACCTTAAGGTACCTTTCGATATGACGGGTCACATATTATAAGGTTATGTTTAAAAAACTAGATAAAGAGCTTATGTCAGCCTTCTCTTGAGTTTTTAATTCACATGGATTAGAGTCAAAGTATCCTTGTGAGATATGAACTACATTCATGAATGAATGGATGTAAGAGAATTTTCTCCAAGAGAATTTGCTTTTCTTCCAGCTAAATCAAAGTGTTTAGCCTATTTCCAAAGCACTCCCTGTGGGATGTGGTGATGTAGTGATTAAAGTAAAAGCAAGGCCTTTTTATCTGTGTGCATCAACCTGATTAAATGCAGCTAAGAGAGTTAAGTAA
>JXSR01S004666.1:4286-24222 GCA_000969725.1 Ophiothrix spiculata
ACTGTTGCCAAATACATAATGTTTCTGATTTCCTCTTTCCCTTTTACAATGAAAGGTGATGAGGCTGTTTTGATTCCGCTTGCATGTTTATGTGATTACTCTATGTGTCTGGGTGAATGAACTTGATCTCAAGAAGTATAAATTGCAATGTACACTGGATGTATTACTTGTTTGTGGACATTTGATGTGGATACAAGTGGTTAGTATGAGAGGACAGACAATATATATCTGCGTTCACATTCGTTAGTGTTATGAGTTTAAGGAGGACTGTTCATTTAAAGCATATTGTGAGATCCGAGGACATTGTGGCTCTAAAGTTTATCTATATTTGGTGCATTGGATTACTAAATTTAGAGTAGGTCTATAATATTATCTTTATTCAATGCTCAACTATAATAGTTGAGCTGTCCTTGTTTTCAAGAGCTACATAATGTAGGCCTGTTGAGTTTTAGATGGCAACCTTTAAAGTTGAATGTTATTTTCAATGTAATTATGAATCTGATATAAGCATAGTCCACATTAAAAAAATCAGCTAGGTTTAAAGTACAAGTTGCACATTAGATTATGACAAATATCATAAGAGGCTTTTAAATTTGGACTCAAAGTAGCCACTTGCCATGCTACTATTGCTAGGCCAGACCTGTTGATTTAGCTCTTGAGACATGTCACATCAGTAGTGGCACTTCAGGTCTGGACTGCGAAATGGATTTGGTTGATGCTGGATACAATTTAGAAATATGAAATGTTTCGATACCCTGTCTTAATTAAATTTTCTTCGAAGAATTTCATTTTGACATTTATTCAGACATTTAGGTTGAGAAAAAACAACATTAACCCTAACACTTTTGACCACTTCTTCGTTTAAAAATCTCCTTGAAAATTTGCAAGTCAAAATCACTGGTTTCTCCCCTGGATTCGAACCCGGGACCCCCCGCTTCCTGGTCCGATTATCACTATGTCAAGCCACTGAGCAGGGGCTGCCATGGCAGTGATTTCGTGATCATAGCTAACTCGGGTCTATGACGTATTTGGACTTAGGCGAATTTCTTAACTTTGTGAAATGTGATATTGTGAGATTCAGTGGGGTTAGGGTTAATTATAGTTAAAGAAGTTGTATATGATTACCAACGTGCAAAATATGATTATCTTGTGGTTTAGTTGTAAAGGACGGGACTCTGAATCAGTAGTTTGTGAGTTCGAGCCTTGAATGGCCAAGCGGCCTGGTTTGTGCTAGATAACTGATTTTAAGATAGCACTGGTGGTACAGAATACTTCAAGAACTTGTTTCAAGGATGTGAGCTTAAAACCTGCATTTATTATATAACTTTCATGCATACTATTTAAATTACCGGTACTTTCAAGTAAAAAAGGGGGAAAATGTAAAGAAAAAATCCCTTCTTATTTTTAAAAACCAGTGCATGAAGCATTGTATTTTTTACACAGCTTTATATACCCAGACAAATATTAGTAGTCAATATCACAAGGAATTCTGACATTGACAGTTATGATAAATGTTTCATAGGTAATATGTCATCTAGAACAGCCATTGTCTGGAGATAATAAATCTGGCAAGAAAATAAGTGCTATAGACTTGATATTACTCATGCATTGTACCTGAAATGTGACCCGTCATATCAAAAGGTACCTTAAAAGGGTCCCAAAATGAAAATTTATTTTTTGGTCTCATCTGAAAGATTATATTTCAAGCTTTAAAATGACTTTGCTTTTGGTAATTGGATGTTCGATTGCAAAGTTACATCCAAATTGGTAAAAGGTATCGGGCTGATTCAGAAAACTATCGTTCTGAGAAAATCAAGTTTAAAGTTTCTGTACTGGTAAAACTTGATGGGTCACAAATGTCAATGTAATAACACAGTTTGTAGTGTCCAATTAGGCTGAAGAAAACCTTGCCACTTATATGCATTTTGTGCGCCAAGATTCATGTGATACTCGTGAGCTCGCGTGTATTGTAGTCAAGGGTGAGGGAGGATTCTTTGGAAAACACATATATATGTTACATGCAGCCACATTTTCCGGAATTTGATTGATTGACTCAAACCAAGTTTCTGTGGATTGGTCAAGTCAGTCATACTTGTGTTCGATTTGGACCTGATATAAAATGGTAAGGCTCTTGAAATATATAGAATGAATGTCTCTTACACCAAAGTGTTTTCATATTTGATAAGTACATGGAAAGCTGCATAAACATGTACTAGTAGTAAGCAAGACTCGGCAACTAGTAGTTCAGCAAAACTATTTTTGGCTTTCAAACATAAGACTTGATGTACAAAGCAGCACATGTTTCTCAATTCGCTTTATTATAAGTTTATTTATAATACATTGACTGACTGACATTGACAAAACTGTCATGTTAATTTTAAACTTGCTCTTTCTTGCATTAAATTGTTAGTGGTAATCAAAGTTAGTCCATATGGCATCACACCACAATAGAGCTTCCCATTGACTTACTGTACAAAATGGCTTCCTAAAAACACCAGAGAACTCAATAATAAAGCAACTGGTTGCTTCAACACTGCCTTTTCTCAGATGATTATGATCTGTTCTAACACAAAATGATGATAAAAGTACACCTTCAAGGCCAAAATTTCAAGAAACTGGACGCTGAAGTATAACGCCCCCTATCACCGACAGCCGAATTTTGTATTTCCAGAATCAAGCGCAAATTAAGGAAAACCCTTTAAATTTTACCAAATTAATCTGGAGATCAAAAATGGCATTAGATCATCTTTAAATAAACCTAACTTTATAACAAAATATTGACCAAACATATTGCCCTTCTATACGTTTTGAAGTCCTGTTTTTAGAAGGGCAGTCAATTTTGCCGATTTTAGAAATGCCAGATTGCGAGTGCTAATTATTTAGTGTAGTGCACCCATATGCACATTCATAACATTCATATATTGCTTTTCTGACCAAATCCAGTATCGTTATAAGTTACTATGTTCCGACTTGCCATGTGGACATGACTACAGTCTGATGGATAAACACAGTTAATTTATTGGTCTGGTTTAAGAGATGCAGATGTAGAAAATGTAAAGGAATTTGATATCCCATTGAAAAGGAATGACCTGAATTCAGCTTTCAAAAGATCAATATTATTTGCTGAACATGTAAGAAGTGCTCATGCTAAGTTATAGAGCTTTTCAGTTTATACAGTCCTGAGTAATGCGTAAAACATTGTTTACAGTAAAGTTCTCTAGATTGCAATGAAAACACAACGAGAGAGACACTGGAGAGATGAGCAGACAGGCAGAAAAATACACATATACTATATTGCCATTTTGTACGCTCCCTGAAAATGTAACGCCACATCATATTATCCATGCTTGTGTTTAGATTGAGGTTGAAAAGGGGGAATTTGGTATCGTTGACCTATTTGTTAAATTTTTTTGTTCATGCCTGATTAATACCCGTTTTCTACATTTGGGCTTGTGTTATATGTTGATCTAAAACACAAATTAAAAACAAATGTTTGTCTAACATGCCCTAATCTTTCATTGGCTAGCTGGCTTGGGTCAACAAAGCATTTTGAAGTGTACAGATAAGAAATCCAAAATGCTTCTAGCTCAGCAGATTGATACCAATAATCAGTGAAAATTGTATCGATTAAATCCCTTGAAGGGTCAAGATGTATCGATCATAAATATTATTACAATATGTGATGTGCTCTTGGAAAACCCTTCACATGTCGCTGGGGACAATTTTGCCCAAATGAAGAAAATACCCCAATTTTGTTATGTTTTTCTTGATTTTTTATCAACTTCAAACATCTGTAACTTTGGGCTTGGGCACTCTAGAAGGTTGAAACAAAAAGTGTTATGAAAAGAATAATTTAATATAGCTTTCTTATGGAACTAAGAACTCAAAATGTAAAATTTGCACCATGTGAAGGGTTTTCCCAGATCGCATCACATATAAGTGATGTGTTGGTTGTGTAAACTGCGCATCTTGTCACACAGAATGTGCTTTGATGTGAGTGGCACCAATTCAACTTAAATTTGTTATTTGTCAATATATTTCTCTTCTTTCTTTTTTCAAGCATGATTTTGCTGAAGCAGGTCTTGGAAGAAATATTGGTGAAATAGGTATGATGGTTTTGATGGAAAGTGATTTATAAAGTTGAGGCAGGTGGGCAGAATTTGTTTAAGTTTCAAGATTCATATTGAATTTTTCCTGCAAAGTTAAATGCTTGGACTCTTCTTTTCTTCAGTTTCTATGGAATATTCTACAATTTACAAGAATTTATTTGGACTTGCCTGCTTTTTGTTTGAGCAAGTGGATTCACAAACTCTCATCAGAATTCTAGCTCTGTTCAGGAGACAAGGGGGAGTGGAAGAAGAATAGAAGGAAGGGAAGGGAGATGGAGAGAGGAGAGGAAAAGAGAGGGAAGGATAGGAAAAAGGAGGGTATGGGGGAGAGGAGAGGAAGACAGTATTACACAAATTTGGAACTGCTCTTTCCTTTGTATGAGAAATTAATCCTAGGATTTTAGATATAATGTTAATGACCTATAATATAGTTCCTTACAGTACTTGTAAACAAAGTACATTTACAGATTGAATTTTGCAAGTAAAAAAGAACATCTATTTGTAGAACTTGTTCCCAATCATTCTATGCCATTTTTACCTTTAATGTAGACAGCTTAGCGGGTACAATGCCAGACATTCACAAGATATGTTTTATGTCTGAGAAAACTTGGGCTCTCATAAAAAATGTCCATAAATTCTTATAGTCTTAGCATGTTTTCTAATATGGCACATGCACTAAAGTTTGTTCTGACTAGCCAAATGTTTTGGAATTGTGCATTACATTTAAAGCAATTTCATCCCACTCCCTCTGGAATCCGAGGCTTAACCCTTGAACGACATGTGATTACTTCAACAAGCTTCATAAATCTGAAAATCACATCTGAAAACCAGCAAAGAATGCAAAAGTAGATGTAGCATTGAGTTTGAATTATTTGAATGACATACTTTGCAAACATGTGTTTACAATGAAAACAAACTTTGCAAAAGTATAGAATGGGCAGCATTCATTCTCCTAATCCAAACCACTTAAACTTGGCACTTGGGATAAGTAGGTAAAAGTGCTTCTTATTCTTGTGGAGAAAATGTTGCAGGAATTGAGGTGAGTGAAATTCTACTAAAAAGAAACTAGACTGAATTTTACAAATTTGATGCTTTAATATTAAATTTTAGATTTGTGCCATCAAGTAAATATTTTGCTCTTCGACAATTAGGCCAAAAAAAAATAAATTGTTATGTTGCCCTCAGCGACCGACCCAATTCAAAAATAAAATATAAAATATTAGGGTCGGGAAAGCACCCAATTTTGCTCAGATTGGGTGTTTTTTGAGAAAATATTGTGAAAATAGTGGAAAATGCACCCAAATTTGGTACTCTAGCAAAAAAAAAAAAAAAATTCAGACCGACCGACTCAATTTTTCAGAAATTCCACTTGAGGGCAACACAACAATTAATTTTTTTTGGCCTTACCTCTGCTTGAAACTTTTGCTAATTTTCAAAATTTTTGCTAATTTCGAATCCAGGGGGAAACCCTTGATTTTTGACTTGCAAATTTCCGAGGAGATAGTTTTTAAACGAAGAAGTGGTCAAAAGTGTTAGGGTTAGTAATGCCTACATATATATACTAACCCTAACCCCACTGAATCTCACAATATCCCATTCCACAAAGTTAAGAAATTCGCCTAAGTCCAAATACGTCATAGACCCGAGTTAGCTATGATAGCTGCCATGGTAGCGCCTGCTCAGTGGCTTGACATAGTGATAATTGGACCGGGAAGCGGGGGGGGGGGGGTCCCGGGTTCGAATCCAGGGGGAAACCCCATGATTTTTGACTTGCAAATTTCCGATCTCTGCAACAATGTCAGTATGACGTTGAGTGTGTACTTTCTTGCAGTTGTTGGGTGGTAATTGCAAAGGAATTTTTCCAGCAAATTGTTTGATTGGTTAGATGTAATAATTGTGTGCTTTGTCAATATTTAGAGGCTAAAAAAGGGCATGATTTTTGCCAGTATCATTGTTCTACCAGTTAATTTAGGAAAAAAATCACACTGGAATCAACTTGAAAAAGTTTGAAATTGAAATGTAAAATGAAAGTGCATGAGTTACGTGAGGCAGTACCACAAATAAGCTTAAAGATTATTTGACAAACAGACAAAACTCGGCTCTTCAAAATGATATAGCTCTTTTTCTTGATCAGCAAACAAACACTTTTCTGCAAACTGTTGTTTTCTTTTCTATCATCTTAATTGGCAATATATACAATTGGCAACTCATTTACTGATAGCAGGCCACACATTTTAACTCCACATACCTGTACATGAAGTCTACATCCATTTACGCTTCGCTTGGAGTGTGCATGGTTTATGGGCAAATGTCGTAGAAAATACAAGGAATTTTGTATTCATTTATAAGGAAATAAGTACAGATGATTTCAAAAAAGAAGAATTATAGATAATTCTTCAGGTTTTCATGATTTGGCTGTGTATGACCCGGAGGAAGAAGAGGAGCCGTCATTTTTAACCTACATTTATCTGCATCAAACGGAATCAAGGAAAGTAGAACATCCTGGTTCGTGCAACTCATTTGGTGCTCTATTTCTGGGTCATTATGCCCACCATTATCTAGCATTCTTGTCAGCTACCTCTTGGCTGTGCCCTATGGGGGCATGCTCATATCAAAGGAGACAGAATTAGCGGCTTGCTATCAAAGCATGTGGTGTCTGGATGAGTTGAGAATCTTTGTTTGAGTTGAGTTAGATTTAATATGAGATGGACAGTTGAAAATTATTGCCCAGTGGAAGATGAGTGGAAAGTCATTTCATTATACATCAAGTTAACCCTAACACTTTTGACCACTTCTTCTCCTCGGAAATCTGAAAGTCAAAAATGGCAGATTTTCACCTGGATTCGAACCCACAACCTCCCGCTTCCCGGTCCAATTATCACTATGTCAAGCCACTGAGCAGGCACTGCAATGGCAGCGATTTTGTGATAATAGCTAACTCGGGTCGGTCTATGATGTATTTGGACTTCAGCGAAGTTCTTAACTTTGTGGAATGGGATATTGTGAGATTCAGTGGGGTTAGGATGATACTGTTTTTGTTCCATTAAACACTCTTCTCTAATGCCTAAGCTCTATCCAAAAATTAGGAATTGTTAATTATGCACTCACAATTTGATTGCAGTAAGGATTATTTGTGTGTTTGGTCAATTTGACTTCTCAATGAGAGGTGATGCCAAATTGAAACATCCAGCCAGTAAATAAATATAGGCCTACATGGTCATCTCTTTCATAACAGCCACTGATGTTTATGAAATTTGCTTGCAAAGGAAAACAAATCCTGGGAAAAAATGCTTCACCCAAAATACTTACAAGCATTTTGAGCATTTTGACAAAAATTTGTAAAGTACAATTAACTAATGTTACAAAATTTAGTAAAACAATACAGATAAAAATGCACCAATTGATGATGATGATGATGAAGAGGAAGAGGTTGAGGAGGATGGAATTTAGCAAATTGCAACAAAATGTATTTTTGAACCAGTACAGATTGTTGCTCACTGGCCATCATTACTGCAATGGTTTTTGCTTATTCTACAAGACTTGGAGGGCAAAGGTCATGTGTGACTATTGAGTGTTTACAGGTGAACTTGTCCTGGGGAACTTGTTTTAAAGGGACTAGCCTAGATTCCACTTAGAATTAAAAACTTATGGAAATGCTTTAAGTAAAGCTGAAAAGTGTAGTAAAATCCTAAAAGGTACAAAATTGTACACAGAAATGGCTCAAATTGACAGCAAATTGATTTGCAATATATCTATATGTGATGGTGGTGTTCATCAAGTGTTTTCTAAATCCTAAATTTGTACCTCAGTCTGGATTTACCAGATAAAAGATCAAATGAAGCTCTTGGAGATAAGTTTATACATAGCCTATCAAAAGAGAAACAGTTTTATCAAAAATAATTTTGTTTACCCATCACAGGTGTAGAAACAAGATCTTTTTAAGATTTGAAACTAGAAACACTTTTTCAACCATTTTTTGTCGCCGGAGACAGTTGGTAAATATTTTCATTTTTCTCCTCTGTTACACAAATTCAGTGGAAACTACTGGTAGGATATGTTAGTATAATCATGTACTATCGATACATGTGAAAAAAATATATAGTCAGAAAATCAGTGGACAGGATCTAGGCCAGTCCCTTAAAGTGATGTGTGCCAAATGGGGATTGGAAGTGACATTTCACTGAAAAGCATGTCTTATCACAAAAAGAGTTCTTTTAATCGCAGAAAATTTATTTTAGCTGGTATCATACCAGATGCAAAATGCTTTTGCCTGGTCTCTGATTCTGAAGATGCTATTCTGGATATAAATTTATCATGATGGCTTTGTTATTGACTGCTAAATTCTATCACAACATATTGTTATACAGCTGTCATTTGTAATGACCCACCTATCACCCCCGGGGATGGTGCGTCATTGTTGGGTCATTTACCATCAAAATAGTGACGCAGGGTACAGTCATTAACTCATTTGGTGCGTCACTTTGTACCCTGTGGGGTGCGTCATTGTCAGTCATTTTACCTCGTTGCGTCAAGATCTTTTAACTTTATGTATGATCTCACATGGTATACAGTGCCCCGAGGTGGGGCATTCACACAGGGGACAAAAGACATAACGGAACTTCCGAACCACTGAGCAATTAGAGGAAAGTTTCTTGTCCAAGGAAACAAGGAGATATGAACGGTATGTAGTTTTTCATGTTTAAACATACGATGATCCTAATCCAGACTTTGCTCAAGATTGGAATTTTAACTCCCGTAAAACAGTGTGTTCGGGAGATGATATTGGTCATCTGAATGTTGATTTTGATTCTGACATTTCTAAATTGAGATCGTCATGATACCGATCTGTTGGGCTACTTATTAAATCTCCTCATATTACATATTATATTAAGATCCTTATGATATCGCTCAAACTTGCATACTGAGGACAGTCGGAATCCATAAATGGTGCATCACAATTTTGACACTGGGGTCGGTCATTGTCGGCAAATGTCCGTCATTGTATGGACACACATGTGTGTCATGGTATAGGTAAATCTGACTCATATCAAACAAGTGACTCACCATCCCCGGGGGTGATAGGTGAGTCATTACAAATGACAGCTGTATTACTATTGAACTTGAAATTGGCATAAGAACCAAAATATAAATGGAACTCCTTATAGGTATATATATATATGTAACACTGACTGAATGCAATTCAGTTTGAAAAGGAAGGAAATAATTCAGACATAGCTGTAAGATCCTGGAATTGCATTGTAACACCTTGTAAGCAGCATATTGTTGAAGCACAGATTTTAGTGTTGATTCTTATACCTGGTTCACATGTTTTATGATATTGTTGAACGCCAGAGGCATGGGATTATGACAGTTTTGGAGTTTAAAGTACAGTATTTCCAGTGTGCAATTGTTAGGTGAGTTTATGACATAAAAATACCTTTAAAAAGGTATGTGTATGGTGCAAATAAAAGATAGTTGCAGCTGCTTCTAGGCTAATGAAACTCGATTCCTGGTTTCCCGTCACCCGCCCGCGTTATGAAATTACCCCAGTGCTTTTTTTTAACCAGATTCAAGAAAAAATTCATTTTTGCTAAAAATTGTCTTTTTCTAATTTTTTGTTCAATGAATACAGTGTTTGAGGTGTATACAAATCATTATCTTCGTTACATAGCAATTTCCATGGGGACATCTTCAAATCAATACTCCGTATCCACTTTAGCATTTTATATTCTGAAATGACCGCACAGAAAATAATGGTGTTTTTTTTGGTGATATATGGAAAATGGGAAGTAATGAATAATGAAAATGTTACCTCATTATGATCAGAAAAAAATGTTACGGGAAACCAGGAATCGAGTTTCATTAGCTTTAGTGGTGCAAATCAGACCGCCATTTATTTTTGAGATGGCCTTATCAGGGATGATCCCTGTGAATTTTGCAAAATATTAAAGTTAGTATTTCAATTGTAACAAAGGAACCTGAATTTCAGAGAACTTCAGAGTTGGATTAAAAGTGATGTTTTCCCAACCATCGGATCTAGAATATAGGTGGTGGTAACTTAACACTGTATTGGGGTGGAAATTTAGCCCAGAAGTCTTATGTTATGGTAGTATTAAAGTCCCTGGCTTACAATATGATGCACTTGGACTTGTTACACTTGGAATTATTATACAGCCCCCCCCCCCCAAAAAAAAAAAAAAGAAGCTCCATGATAATGCATGTACCACTTAACTTAACTTGGATTGTATTGTCGCTAGTCAATTTTCTCTATATCTGATATTTATTTATACCAGGTGTCCCAAAAAATGGTTACATGTAGAAAAATGACCTTGTGCTAAGACTATAGTAGTTAGAAAAACAAAATTTTACACATATTATTGTACATCCCTCTTTTAGATACCCGTAAAATTTTGATATCACAGCATTATTAGTTTTTGAGTTATCAACAAAGATACCTATGTCAAAAACGCATTTGTTCAAAATTCAACAAAATAATAAGCATACACGTTTTGTGGTATCTTAATGTGCATTTTTTCTAAATGATTATGATCAGACTTTATATTAAACCATATTTGATACAATTTTTAGACATGTCAATTTCAAGTTTACATGGGGTTGAACGATGGTTAAAATTACATCAACGAACATGCTTCTGATTTTGTTGAATTTTGAAGAAATGCGTTTCTGACATAGGTATCTATTTTTGTTAATAACTCGAAAACCAATAACGCTGTGACAAGTATTTAGTAGAGGGTTGTAATACAATGTTTCGTTTCTCTGACTGCTATAGTTTTAGCACACGGTCATTTTTCTACATGTAACCATTTTTTTGGACACCTGGTATGTATATTTCAATGTGGTTTTGATGTTTGACTGTCTTGTTCCAGCTTTTTCTCCAATCACATTATGCCTTTAAACTAAAAGGACCCCAATGGAATTAAGCCTCTAATTTAGAGTCTTTTTTGGGCTATTCTTGGTACTCTTTGGTAAATTATACCTTTAATATCAATCTTGTTGTCTACAAAAAAAACTATTTTTCGTGTACTTTAGTTTTTAAATATTTTAGTATTTTTATGATCATTCTTGATATGTGCAATGTTTTTCTTTGAGTACTGAATAAATGCATGAATTAAAGGTTAGTGTACTAATATAGAATACTCTGTTCATTGTCCATGCATGTGGTACATCCCCGGGGGGTACTCAAAAAAAAATTGGTAGGTATGTGAGATCCGCGATATCGAACATAGGGTCTTGCGGAACGGATTTTTGGTCAAAAATAGGGTCTATGGAACTGATTTTTTCCGGATTGAGGTCTCAGGAACTGCCCTTTTCCCATAAAAATACGACTATTTGAGCTGAAAATCGCTCAAAATTAGCTTGAAAACATAATAAAAGGCATTTTTGAGTCATTTTCTTTGAAAATGGGGTCTTGGGAACTGAAGTAATCTTGAAAAGAGCATCTTGGGGAGCGGAAGAGGAGGCTTGAAAAGGGGGTCTCGAGGGCGGCACATACCCGTACCTTCCGTCAATGTAAGTACCCCCCCCCCGGGGGGTACATCTAATTTTGTACAAACATTCCAGGGTGCACACACTCTCTGTCACCCCTTTTATTTTGTCCCTGGTATTTATCAACGTGCAAGTATGTTTGATAATCATCAATACAAATTGAGAGTACTTTTTTGAACAGATTATGGAGTGTTGCAAATTGATACTCACAGTAGAGAATCTCATCTTTCATATTTGCACAGTTGCACTTTTTGAAATTACTTCAAAATAGTAAATGTACTATTTAATATCAGAAGCCCCTTTCACTATATACACTTAAGGTGGCTTAGCACAGATAGAATTCCTCTATTTATTATGCCTCCGCCAGAGGCATTATGTTTTCTGGTTGTCCGTCCCTCCGTCCGGGCTTGTTTCTCGGAACTGGTGAGGCTTATAGCGATGCAAGTCGGTGGAGTGGTGTTAAGGATGGCTAGTAATTTGCGCTAAAAGTTTTGCCCAAAATATGAAAATTTAGTCGTTTTTTCAGCAGAAAATACGTGATTTTTTGAGGTCGGCCGTGGTCGGCTGTCCGTCCGTCCGGGCTCGTTTCTCGGAACTGGTGATGCGTATAGCGATGCAAGTCGGTGGAGTGGTGATTAGGGTGGCTAGTAATTTTCTCTAAAAGTTTTGGCGCAAAATATGCAAATTTAGTCGGTTTTTAAGCAGAAATTATGTGATTTTTTGTTATATTAGGGAATTAGAAATTTTCTGAAAGGGGTAAATTTCTAAACTCCATCCCTTCAAAATGTTTACCCCACCTTATTTTGATTTGCGCATCACATATACGAAAATCGGCCCGATCGGCCATTTAATTAACGAATAAGATGCGTTTTAAGATGGCGCTCTTACATGTAATCCTATGGAATGTCCGTGGATAAACTTGGCCGTATCTCCTAAACGAAGCAGAATTTTATTCCGAGCATATCTCCGAAACAGCATGCCCTACGTTAATGATATTTGGTGACTGGGTAGACCTGGAGCTGAACTGGATCCAGCAACAATTTCAGCGCAAAATATGCTAATTAAGTACCTAATTTGCATAATTTATGCATAAAATGGTTTAAATGACAATTTTACAAACCGTGCACATTTGGTGGGTAGGTGAGGATAGAGCTGCGCTTGTGCCAGCTGCAATTTGAGCGCAAAATATGCTAATTAAGTATCTAATTTGCATAATTTATGCATAAAAAGTTGCTTATTTTTCAACTTTGTCCGATTTCAAAGGTTAAGGTGTCAAATTGTTCGTCACGGACCAGCGATCAAAAGTGTCAATGGTGACCCCATCGTCCGACCTTTCCCTGGGGGTCAAAGGTCAAAAGAAAGGTCAAATTTTCAACTTTGTCCGATTTCAAAGGTTAAGGTCTCAAAATGTTCGTCTTTGACCAGCGATCAAAAGTTTCAATGGTGACCCCATCACCCGACCTTTCCCTGGGGGTCAAAGGTCAAATTTTCAACTTTGTCCGATTTCAAAGGTTAATGTCTCAAAATGTTCGTCTTGGACCAGCGATCAAAAGTGTCAATGGTGACCCCATCGTCCGACCTTAAACTGGGGGTCAAAGGTCAAATTTTCAACTTTGTCCAATTTCAAAGGTCTGGGTCAAAGGTCAAATTCTCCTTAGTCTGATTACAAAGGTGGAAGGCCGAGGCATCGTGATCGACACTCTGTGTCGAGAACCGCGCGGCCCGAGAACCGCGTATTCTAGTTTTTCTTATTTTTTGATATGGTGTTTTCATATGTGCTGATCACATTTCTGAAATAATAAGGGGGTCAGCGGCTTAGTTTTTGAGAAAACTCCATTTAAAAACTGGTAAAGTACAAGTACAAAATATCCGCTTAGATACCAACTGTACAAGCGTTGGTATTGATTTCATTAACTGAAGCGTAAATAACACTATTGCAATTATTGCCACATTTTGTACTGTGCGAAAAATGAAATTTGCAACTTTTTTAAATTGATCTAGAGGGGTTTAAAAGTTCATAACTTCATTCTTTTTCAGTCAATTGTCAGATATAGGGTGTCAAAAGAAAGCTGAAATTCCAGCGCTTGTACACATAATCTTCAAATTACGTTTGCGAGTTCCATATTTGCGTACGAGCCAATTTTTCGAAGTGAGGCGATACTTTTTTGGGAGTCTGTATTTCCCCAGGCAATATTTTAATTTTCAGATTGATCAAGTTTGTCATGTCCTGAAGGGTGCACATAACACAATTTTTAGATTTGCCTTTATATAGTCAGGCCTAAAAAAACTTTGTTGTCCTCAGTGATTGGACCAATTAACTGGGAAATTAATGTTTGAATTTGTTTTCAAAATGTGTTTCTTCTTAACTTTCTTCAACTTACTATTTTAGCTATATGCTGAAAAAACTTCCACAAAATAATATTTACCATACAAATTTGAGGTAAAGGGGAAAAAAGTTTAAAGAAATATTTAAAAAAAATGGAAAATCAACAGACCAACTAAGTTTAAATTTAACTCATAACTACAAATCAAAAAATTATTTTTGGGTCCAATTTAGATTCTTCAATCTGCTAGGCTATTCTTCTATAGAACCATATCTGGAATCACAACAAGAGAAGGGGATATGGAGCACTGCTTTGAGAATATCATTGCAGGAAGCAGCTGAACATGCAGCCTAAAAGAAAATATTTACCTGCTTGACTGGAATGGATAATTTCCCATAGCACAATATTTTTACCACATTTTGATCAAGTCATGAATATATTCTGAGTGTTACTTGCACCTCCAGTGCTTGTTTTGTATAAATTATAGAGTATATTCTTACAAGTAACTTTATGGGATCGTTTACAAAACAGCCTGGCCTGTGTCACTTAGTGACACTTACTTTCTCTTTACAAAGAATAGAATTACATGGTTTGTGCATATCAGTCGCATTATCATTTGAATTAAAGTGACATTCCATCATTCTATGTTGAAGCAATCAGTAAATAAGCCTTCTGATAAGACCAAATGTGGTATACTAAATTGGATTTGTGTTTAAATATGTATTCCAGAAATACACTTTGTATGACCTATTAGGCCTATATTCGTAGTCATTGAATGTTATTTTTCTTCCTTGTAAGGTTTATGATTAGTCAATAGACAATAGAATATATGTTGGTGCGTTTCGCATTAAACGCAGTCGAGCCATGCATTGAATATCTTAAATATTGTGGTGCAATATAGATGCAGACTGCTGTACTTGGTTTTGGATTATTTTATTATTAAAAAATAGAGGTGTATGTTTTCCAATTAAGTAATAAGTGACATCATAATTCATTTCAAAGTCACTCATTTTTATGACTAACAGTGGAAATAAAAGAAACCAATACGATATTCATTTATTACTCAATATAATGTATACCCACTCATTTGATATATGACAGTGAAAGCAACAAAGTTTACATTTTTTTCTCTAATTTTTTGTTTTAAAATTGATTCTCAGAATTCATTAAAAAAATAATTCATCAATAAATATTTCTGTAAATAGTATTTGATTTATAATATATTCCAAAGAAGTAGGAACAAAATGCTGTGTAACAAATTTCTGAACTGTACATGCCAGTCTGACGAAGTCAACTGAAAATTGAAGAAACGTTACTAATTGTGAGTACAACATCTTTCTCACTTTAATATTTCTTTGGATTTGTCAAAATGAATATTTCTACAATGTACGTAACAGTATGCATTCTGGAGTAAAAGAGCTTGTGTTGCGGTTCTTTTATTATCAATCTCAAAAAAGATGATAGAATCCATAACTTGTCCTCAATAGATTTGAAAACTCCCATTGGTACTTCAAGTTGCATAGTAATCCATCTTATCCTTTTGAAACTTGTGTCTGCTCCTTGCATTTCAGCTTTTAGAATTTTGGATTCTAATAATGATGCTTTGAATGAAGAAAGCTTCTATAATCTTCTTGGCAATGTCGAAATTGAAATTCAAAAATAGCAACAGATTGTTTTTGCTTGCAGTCGCAGATATTGATTTAGAACTTTCTAGAGTATATACGACAAGAATATTGCATTGCAATGTCTGTTTGAAGGAACGAGTCACGATGATTGATTAGTTGATTTCATGTGCAATGATGTAGATGTTCAAGTCAGTTTAATATACTTGTAGAATCAAGTCAATTGTGATTTAAAATGAATCAAATGTGTCATTATTTTAGAAGCAGTTAGAAGTTTATTTTAGAAGTGAAATTTGTTGAATTGGGAGCATGTGCATTCTTCTTTAAAAGTTGACGCACTGAGGATTAAACCACAGACCGTGATATTCCAACTATGTGTTATGAAGTTTTACTTATTTACTTTTTCTGATTGGCACGATTATATATATGAGAGTGTACTAATTTAGTATTATGCACCTATCACTTGTAATTCTGGCCCCCGGGTACCCGGGCACTAGCGGGGAACTCGTCATGCTCGTGTGGGAGACATCAGCATGCACAACTTCGGTTGCGGAGATGCGGCAGTGGCTCGATGGTGACCATTTAGGTGGGGAATTTGATAGGGACGTAAATCTATGAAATTTGAGCCCTTTCCCTGTGGTATGGGGCCGGGACTTCGTCTGTGACTCAGATTTGAGGATGCCCCGCCCTACAGGGAAGTCGGCGGAGTGTTAGGCGGGGACTCGTCAAATTGTGATGAACGAGCTCGGGCGCATTCCCCGCTAGCGCCCGGGTACCCGGGGGCCGGAGTTACAAGTGATAGGTGCATTACAATGATTAATAATTTAAAACTGCATTTGAGACTTTGGTTATGTCTTTCTCCAATTTCATCAAAGGCCATATGTTGCAAAATTGATTTGTCTTTAAAAAATTAGCACAAATGCTTTTAAAAGAAGAAAATAGCTCTCTTTTGTAGACAGTAGCATTCACACAGTAGTTTTTCATACATATACATTTACAAGGGGGTGAAAATCTGCGTCAACACTCATGACTTTGAGTACACAAATTACTTGTAAATAAGGTGCATTTTCCTGCGAAATCAACCATATTTTGGTCAAATCTTGTAATTCTGGTGTAAATAATGCTCCAAAGTTGGTATGGGGAGCAATCCGTCCAGAACTGCCGCCGGTTGAGTTTTGAAGCACCCCTTTTAGTGCTATTTATCAGTTTTCAGTCAAAAAGTATGGGGACAATGCAGGAAAAGCAGAGCACTTGTGTATTACCGTACTGACACGTGTATACTGCCCTCCCATGGCAAAAGGAAGAAATTAAGTGACAAATTGATTATTTTGAGTTATTGATCAAAAACTGTTTGCAGCTACCATTGACTTGTACACGATTCTCAATTTTCAAGGTGTTATTGCTGGTAGTTGTGAGTAAGATAGATACATATTAATAAGTTTATTAGTTAGATATGGTCACCCTCAACCATTTCCAACCAATAACTCAATTTCTCCCAAAATGTCACTTGGTTCCTTTTGCCATGGGAGGGCAGTATAGTCCCACCCTTTTTTTACCTCAGGATTTATTCAAATTAGGGGTGGGACTTAAATTGGGGAACTGACATAAATTTATAAAATCAACGTTTAATGTGGTAATATTATTTTTGTTGCTTCGATTTTGAGTCGCCATTTTGACAGGTTACAATGACGATTGCACATGTCTGCCAAGTATGATAGTGCATGCTCTGTTTTGATTTTACCATCTGTTTAAAACAAAACATAGAGAAAAGGCTTATTCATCGGCGATCTTCCAGCAAGTGACATTGCATTTTCCATAAAATGTACCAGTTTCTACGATAATGGAGGTTAGTTTGCGACTTTTTTTGGAAGTAGATTTTGATATTTGGTCATTTTTAAGGTCATTTTGCAACTTATGGCCATCAGTGAAATGATTATTGGAATATTTTGTTAATGATAATTTGGCGACTCCTAAAAATACCAATGGGACTTAACACGTGTGTACATTAATTTAACTAAAATTTTCGTAATTTTTTTTTTTGAGGACTTAAATCGAGTATGGGATTATACACGCATCAGTACGGTATATCACACTTGGACAGTATAAAAATGAAACATAAAAAATATTAAGAAAAATAGATGTAGTTAAAGACTTTTCAAGCATCATTTGGTGAATTGATTCCCTTTTAGTTCATAGCTTTTCAATTTTGATAGTATTGTCATGATGTTGTATGCTAGAAATAGAAACGGAATCACAGATGGCATGTTCTTGCACTAAGGCCTCCTTGTAGTTGAGCCTTTACAAATGAATAGACGTGTCCAGGATTTTTAGTAGAGAGTTGAGGGTCATTCAGGGGATTTGAGTAGATTTATCGTAGTAAGATAGGGTGATTTTACAAGATTTTCACAGTTGTTTGTAGACTTTAGCATCTGTGCATTTTGAGTCTCCTGTATTGTCTTTGAATTATTTTTAGAAGTATGAGCCAATCCCAGGGGGTGCACTCACATATGAAAGTTGTGTACGAGTGCCACGAGCACATTAGAAGTAGAGGTTTTTCGGCGACAAAATTAGTAAAATAGGGGTCTTTCAGTGACAAAGTGCTAAAAATGGGGTCTTTGGGTGATATTTATTTAAAAAAAAGTAGGGTCTTTCCGGGTCAAAATGACCGAAAATTCACAAAATGCACATTAACATGGCGCAATACTCAAAGTTGAATGGTTTCCCTGGGGAGCCAACAGATGCAATCTATACCACCTTTCAGAAAATGATTTACTTACCTGTTGTGCTGCCACAGATTTTCTTCTTTTCCATGCCAAAGATTTGTAAAACCAGCTAATTACTGTTGACATCAGAATAATACATTTACGACAAGAAAGTAATTATTATTTTGAGTTTAATTTGCTTTTATATGCCATTTATGAGTTAATTTACTTCAACAAATTGCCATCAACAACATTCCTTAACAATATTGAGATTGAACACCGAAACGCAAATTGAAAGTGTCACTTGAATTAGCCAAGTAGATGATCATATTTCATGCTGAATTTCACCTTGTTTTCTCCCAATATCTCCATAAATGTCAAAATGTCGTCAGACTGTAGGCAATGTGTTTCTGGTTCTCTTCACAATAAAGGGACCCAGTTAGAAATGAAATGGTTTCCCCAGTGTTAGGCAGGTGGTAAAAATAAGATATTGTTCACTAGATAATGTTTCATTTCAATTTCGTTTTGGGGCATCCAATTTCAGACTTTATATGTGTACCGCCGCGGCAAAAGGGTCCAGTTGTCGGCTCGTACATGTTGCTCCTTGTAGCATATCTAATGTATGGTATTTGTATACATCAGTTATGCTACAATGAGCAACATGTAGGAGTCGCCAACTGGACCCTTTTGCCGCGGCGGTACACATATATTGATTGTTTTTTCCTTTAAAGTCAACAAATATAACATAGAGAGATTGGATTTCATTTCTTCAAATTAATTCGAAGACCTAGTTTAAAAAAAAAATCAAAACAAATATTGTCAGTTTCTATCTATTGGTAGATTGTTTTTATTGTTGCAGCAGATTAGAGTTGACATTATTGTGTATGTTAGAATTAACTATGTTTAAAAAGAAGATGATTTTGATGATACTAAATTGTAAAAGTCAGACAAAGTTAGTTGCTTAAAGCATCTGAAGGTCCAACTCTTATACATGCTACTTTGAGTCCTGTACACATGAAAACTCGAAAATTATTCTTGTACTTTGAATATATTATAAAAAGTAGTCAATAGTTTCTATCTAAATTTCTAATCACCCTTTTTGTAATAGTACTAGAGAATGCACAGCTTACAATAATGCATGCCCTTTTGATGTCACCGATTCATACTTATTTTTTAGATTTGAGATATTTTTGAAACCACCACTTTGATTAGTTTTGACATCGGAATATATTTTAAAATATTATTTGAGGTTAAATTTGATTTGGGGACTATAAAGTATAATTCTAAATATAAGTTGATTTACTTTAAAAAAAATCAATCAACAACATTCCTTAACAATATTGAGATTGAACACCGAAAACGCAAATTGAAAGTGTCACTTGAATCAGCCAAATATATGGATCATGTTTCACGCTGAATTTGCACCTTGTTTTCTCCCAATATCTCCATAAATGTCAAAATGTCGTCATACTGTAGGCAATGTGTTTCTGGTTCTCTTCACAATAAAGGGACCAAGTTAGAAATGAAATGGTTTCCTCAGTGTTAGGCAGGTGGTTAGAATAAATGTACAGGATAATGTTTCATTTCAATTTTGTTTGGGGGTATCCAATTTCAGATTTTATTATCGATTGTTTTGTCTTTTTTTTTAGTCAATAAATGTAACAAAGAGAGAT
>JXSR01S004667.1:39895-52875 GCA_000969725.1 Ophiothrix spiculata
AAAAAATGGAATAACCCATTACGGTATTCACATGAAAAACAATAATAACAACAAAGAAAACCTACTCTTCACACCTACAAAGTTTTGTTTTGATTAACTGTACCCATGTCTGCCTTTGAATGTCTCAAAGATACTGATTTTTCAACTTTTTTCTTGCCGTCAAGGGAGCTTTTGGGGGCCATTTTAGGGGGGTGCTGTATAATAGCCTAGGGGGTAGAGAGATTTTTTTAATGTCATCACTGTGCATAACTTTGAGACCTTGTACCATACCAAAAATATGGTACAAATCCGCCGACCCTCGTTTTCCTGGTATTGCCTGGGTTTCTCAGACAGTTGCTCTTAATCAATCCTAATCAATCATTACTAGTCTCTTAAACAATACAAATCCACCAGTTTACAATGTTGAAGAATACAAGGGATATGCTTTGGATCTTGTAACAGAGGCTAATTTCTTGTTGCATACTTTAAGGTTTATAGAGTATACGTGTTACTTTAACTTCGATGAGTCTCTATAAAGCTGTATCAACTGAATGTCAATTTATTTAAAAAACATGCAAGGTTCACCATGATGTAGATTTCTCAGGCCACACCAAGATAGGAATAACGTGCTTGCATATTCGGATTTGCTACATGCGTCAAGAGAACACGATAAAATAAAACGATCTATAGAACTCGTCATTTTTACCAATTGTGAAATCCAGACAACTTATGCATATTGACCTTGAGTTTCCAGACAATACTGTCGACCAGAATAATCCGCTAAAATGAAAATGCTTCTCATTAGAGTAATCTGAAGCAGTGAGTAAATGTTTTCTTCAAAATAAAATCCACAGTACAGGTCAAGGACAGATTTCAGATTATAATGAAAAGACCAAGGTAAACAACGAAAGTAAATTATTTACTCTGCATCATCAAAGTACTACAGATGAGTATTCATTGCAAAATGTGCCGCGATGCGAAAAACATTTCACCATCATGAACATTTTGGTAAATGGCAGGAAATTTTATACCATGACAAAATTTTACTCCACCGAAAGAATCAAATGACAATGTTTATTCCCCAATTCATCATATAGTGGTGAAAATGTAACACCATGAAAAATAAAATTCTGTATGAAAATAACTACAGAAATGGCGAACTTTTCGGCGGGTGATGCATCTGATAATTTAGGAGCTCCAGGTAAGGTTCTTACACTAATAACAGCCAATGATAATACAGTATAATACAGGGTTGCTCATATAGTTTGAATATTTTTAATTGTCACCATTTTTATATAAAGGTCAATTTATGATGCAAATATCTGGACACTTATGTTGCTTTTGGTCAGATTTAAACCAATACTAAAAGATTTTGATCAAAAATGGTTTATAGTAAAAACAGCATAAAATGAAGGAATGTGACTATCTAAAAGCGTTTTCAAGTTTATTTTTGTAAAACAAAATGTTTGCCACCAAAAAATGGATAAAAAGCACATGCATGCTTTCCTATACCAATACATGTGGAATTAAATTCGGGATCCCGAATTTAATTCAACAAATGGCCATAACAGAAAAAGTAAGCATCTTTGAGCCAAATCGTTTGGAGGGTATTCATATCTACCCAAAACAAACCCAATATGCCCCAAAAAATCAAAAGTCATGGGTCACAGGGGGCGCATCATTTTTAACACTTTATAGTATTGCTTTAACAGCTAACCATGTTGGGTGTGAAATGGAACTCCGAACGTGATAAATTTTCTTATGTACTGGTAAGAGGGCAACAACCAAAATGGGTCAAACACGTGATTTTTAGGTCAAATTTTATTTGAGCCCGCCTTGTTCAAGGTCACTTCTCTACTCAAGTTCAGGGGGTCATATGGAATGTTTATCCGTAGTAGATTAAATAAATAGTAGATAAACAGATTGAATGTTTATGTCACGCTTGACTGAGCCAGGAAAATGATTGGAAGCAAAAAACAAAATGATCCTTCAGCGCCCCTCAATTTACAAAATTAGAGTTGTAGTGAACATGGAATGGTTCCCGGCGGTTTATGACATCGCTTATGACATCTTACAAGGTTTTGAAGATGTCATATACCGTCAGGGACCATTCCACGTTCACCACAACCCATTTTTGTAAACTGAGGGGCGTCGAAGGATCATTTTGTTCTTTGCTCCCAAGCATTCTCTTGGCTCAGTCAAGCGTGACAAAGACAATCAATCACCTGTTTATCACTCTACTACAGATAAACTTTCAATATGACCACTCAACTTGAGTAGAGAAGTGACCTTTAACAAGGCGGGGTAAAATTAAAATTGACCTAAAAATCACGTTTTTGACCCATTTTTATTGTTGCCCCTTTATCAGTATATGAAAAATTCGATCACATTCCTTGTTCCATTTAACACCCAACAAGACAACCTATCAAATCGGATCAAAAGCAACATAAGTGTTCATATATTTTTATCACAAATTGACCTTTACATAACGAGTGGTAACAATAATATTCCAACTATATGAGCAACCGTGTACATAGTCTATGTAAGTAACGTTTAAGTATGCACAATTGCATTATGTTATAAAGCGGTATATGACATAATTTTCGTTGTAGCATAGCAATATTGTTTTGTTTTACATTCCGATGTGTTTTCAGAACACAACCGTTAAGTGGCGTTCCAAATGAGATTGATGAATTAAGTGACACTTTAATGCATCATTTGTCGGGCATACGAGATTATGTGGTTAACCCATTTGGTTTGGCAAAATTGGACCTTAACCCTAAAAAAAAATGTTATACCTCCGCCGGTTGTTATTTTTTCGCGATGAAACTTCTTGACTTTTTTTCTTCAAAACTTGCGCTTATTTTTAAACAATTTTTGTGAAATTCAGAGCTATGGTTGTGACGTGGCGTTGCGTAATAGCACGCTGGGTCAAACGAAAAACTGACCAAAAACTTCGAGATGTTATGTGTAAAGATTACCATATCAATTGGATTGGTAATAACAATTTTAGTTATCTTGGTGTTGTTTTATGTACTGATCTTGATGCAATAGCCAATATTAATTACACCACAACAATGCAGGCTATCACAAAGTTAATTCACCACTGGTCGAAGAGGTTTCTAACTGTGTTAGGTAGAGTAGTGGTAGTTAAAAGCTTGCTCTTATCAAAGCTGAATCATCTTATTCTCTCCCTCCCCTCCCCTGATGATAAAGTTATTAATGAGATTAATGCGAAGTTTTACCATTTTATCTGGGGAGGAAATGTCGATAGGTTAAGTAGAAATCAAATGGCGCTCGCATACGACAAGGGAGGCGTAAAAATGGTTCGCTTTGACTTGTTTTCTAAAGCCCTGAAAGTAACATAGAAGACTTTGTAAAAATGACAGTAATAGCAAGATTTATAATTTGTTTAAAGCAAGCACACCTACATGTAATTTTGAGTTCTCTTCATATGAATATTGGAATACAATTTCTAAACAGTGTAACAAAAGTTTTTGGAAAATGTATTTAATTATTGGAGAGATTATACCGCTTTGCATGCACCTGTTAATAGAGAAGAAGTTCTTTGTTCAAATATTTGGAATAACAATAATATTACTGTTGGTAATAAGAGTGTAGAATACAAGACTTGGGAGAAGAAAGGTTTCATGTTTGTTAATGATCTTTTGAAACCCGGTGGGGATTTTCTTTCTCTCAATGAACTTCGCAATATTTATGGGGTCAAAACTAATTTTCTTCAGTACCATGGTCTAAAAAAGTCTATAATTAAATCCTTCTCCCATCTTTTGGAAATTTAAATGTTGTCCTTAAAAACCCAATTCAGGGTTTTCAAAGAAGTTCAATTTTAAAGAATGAGAAAGGATGTAGATATCAGTATAATGTATTCATCAGAAGTTTAAAAGAGGTATTTAAATGCGTTAATAAATGGAACGAGCAGCTGAATATTGGTTTTGAAGAAAAAGTGTGGTTCAATATCTGCAATTATAATTGGAAGTGTACCCAAGAAGTGAAACTACGCTGGTTCCAATTTCGCCTTCTTAATAGAATTCTCTGTACAAATACACTTTTGGTTAAAATTGGTATTTTAGATAACCCAAATTGCACTTTTTGTAACAATGCAGATGAGAGTATTACTCATCTATTTTGGGATTGTGAATATACATACAGATATTGGTATGAGTTCCAGTGTTGGATTAATGCAAACTTAAACTCTAACATTGTTTTGAAAAAGGATACAATATTATTTGGTAACTATCAATAATTATAAAGATTATGTATTTAATAACATGTCACTTACTTTAAAGTTTAATATTTATAAAAGCAGAGTTAAAAAGGAAAAGCCCTCCTTTAAATATGGTAAGAAGAATTCAATGTATTTTTACCAACAGGAAAAATGTATGTACAACGCTAATATGAAGCAAAATGAATTTGACAATAGATGGCATAGGTGGAAATTGCTTTTTGAAAGATAAATTGTATTTAAATAGGCTGAGGATCAGGGTATAAAAATTTGTTTTTCAAAAAATGCATCTTATCAAATGTACTTTTTATCTTTATCATTTATTATGCTTAACATTCTCTGCTATTTGTTTGTGATCTATGTGTATGTGCAAAATTTACAATGATCTGATATATATTATGTTCCTATTGGAAGAAAAGAATAAAAAATTCAAATGAGAAAAAAAAAAACTTTGAACCAATGGGAATTACACACAAATCGCGGTGTTTTTGCTTTTAGGATACCCTTCCACTTAGTTTTATCCTACCGTATTTATTTGATTTATTTGGAGTAAAAACATGTGTAAGCATACTTTGACACACATCGTTGCTAAAAAATGCAACTTTAACTTGGAAAAAAAAAATAGCGAAAACCACGATTTTGGCGATTTTTGACTGGCGTCACTTATGGCGTCACTGTGACGTTATACAAGGTCCGATTTCATTTTTTTTTGGGTACCAAATATTGCAGAAACGAGGATGGACTAAAAACCACATGTACATGAAGCACCTTGTTGGGAATTGAACCCGGTTACTTTTTTTTACCTTGGTTATGTTGCTATTTATAAGCATGCATGGATGTATATTGATGTTGGTTGGCAGATGTATTGGGGTGTCTGTGGGTAGCATGTGTGTGTGGGGGGGGGGGGGGGGGGGGGTTGTATGTGGATATGATCTGCAAATTTACGGACACTTTGAAAGTCTTTAAATTTACGGGAAAAATATACCGAAATCGTTACAGTGATGTTATTTTTGGATCAGAATTACTTCTACATTTGAAATTGAGAAAATGTTTTTTTGGTTTTTTTTTTCAAATATCGGTTAGCATTTTAGAAATAGTGATTCTCAATCAAAATATGGATGTCTGTAAAATCCTGTACATTATCGTCTGCTTGTATAACGTAGCAATATCTAACCAACAAACAACGCATGCGTGAGATAAACATCGGTTAGTGTAAAACTATGTATTCTGATGTCGTTTTTATCACTTTGGAAAGTAATATGAAAATCAAGCACATGCTCAAAAATATGAATATTTTATTAATCGGTACACACAACATGTTTAATTGCCAGTCGGAAAAAAAAACCATTTGTACCTGATTTTTTACAGGCGTGTTTTTGCTATTATTAGCTGGAAATAAGCTACACGTTTGTTGCTTGTCTGGTTGTTACATACTGGATGGTTGGTAGAGTAAGCAAACGAGCGCCATCGATAGCAGCTATAGCGCTTTCTGGTTTCATAAATTAACTACGTGATCTACAGCAATGAAACATGGATATGAAATTTAATACGGAATAAATTTTATGTTCCTTTTATGAACTAAAGACGCTATTCCTTATGTGCGCTTTTTTAGAAATGTGATATTCTGACATGTGTAAGTAAGCAAAATCGTGCAGTACACATGATATTCTACTTTCTCGCTCAGGAAAAGGAACTCTAGATCATGATTTAACTGATTTAACCGGTTTAACTAATATCTTTAAACATTTCTCTGTTCAATTTTCACTTTTTATTGTATTGAAGAAACTCCGGGAAAGGACTACGGTAGTAGGTGTATGTTCCTATTTTAACATGTGTATAATCTACTTTTAACCGATTAACCTTGACCACTGTAATGCCTTTGGTGTGGTTTTACCTCAGTTTTCTTCTTGTTTACTCTTCAGATGCAAAACAATGTATACAACCCTTGGGATGAGGCTGTTATGAAAATAGGCCTATAAGAAATTGAAAATAGGTATACCAATTAACTTTACACTTTTTACTGTATCTCAAAAACTACTTGGAATTTGGAAGTAAAATTTTGGATTTACAATTAAAAAAAATGTGAATTTCCATTTGAAATCAGAAAATGCAATACTTCCGTTTGAGCCCTGGAGATGAGAATGTGATTGGAAGCTACACCTTTAAAAATATGTTTTAATTTTTCTTTGAGAGTAAAGTCCCTCTTTTATTGTACAGATATCTTTTCATTAAACAAAAAATAGTACGGGCTCACTCCAAAAATACATTTTTGTAGGTAGATAAATTATCGTGTCTCTAATGTTATTGTTAGAAATAACCATTTAACTGAAAAACAATATTTTAAAAATAAAATATTAAAAATAACTTTTAAAACAATCTTGCAGCAAACGTTATATTTGGTTTTAATGTGCCTTATATGTATAAAAGTAAAATATCATTATTGGTACGGTAATAACAGAGTATTAATGTAATGACATAAAGTCAATTTAACCTGTCGTACCTCTTCTAAATTAAAAGCAATACAGACTTTTGAGGATTATGGTTATAAATAAATGAATACATTAATTTATAAAGACTGTTGCAGATGTAATTGCATTATTATTGGTAATAAATAACAAATATCAATTCTATCTTAGATTAAATCTTATTTCGTATTATCCATATAGTTAATTTGATTTTGCATTATTGAATACAATACCTTAGAACAACTCTGTTGTGAAATATCTAATTTAAAACAAAGGTTTGATTATAGAATATTTTACAAAATCGTCAATGGCAAAATGAGTTTCCAATTGGTCTTACCGTAAAAAAGAGGCCTCAAACATAGCAGGTGGTGCCCATCTAAGGGTGTGATCACATAAGTATACGCTTTTTCTCTATACGCTCCCGGGGAGGCACAATTATCAGAAGTGGTGTGTTATACAATGGTGATGTTGCAAATCACTTAGAGGAAAAGCTCATTTGATGCAGTATGATCTCCTGATCATTTTGACCCTTTTTTTTTATTGAAATCGGCCAAAAAATGAGACAGCGCAGGCCGAAAAACCAATTTCGAGGGGGGGGGGGGGTCAGAGGGGGTCTGAAAATGTGAAATGTGACCATTGCTGGAATTCTATACAATATTTGAGCAATGTTGGGGTGTATACTTATGTTTTTGAGGTCAAAGAATACATTTGTACAAGTTTTGTCAAAATCAGAATTTTTCGTGTGTATAACAACGGCCATTTTAGGTCACATTAGGCTATGAGGGCGCTTTTGTCGGTAAAACGAACATGAACATTTCC
Organism: Ophiothrix spiculata; assembly: GCA_000969725.1. Lineage (NCBI taxonomy): Eukaryota > Metazoa > Echinodermata > Ophiuroidea > Amphilepidida > Ophiotrichidae > Ophiothrix > Ophiothrix spiculata. Next base: position 47,402 of record JXSR01S004667.1, read on the forward strand.
GATTGCGATAATTTGAATGTCAAACAATAGATAATCATTTATAGTATCTGCTCAGCAAATTTGAGCTCTCTAAACAAAAACGGCTTGGTCGTGGCACCAATTTAAGTGAAACACAGAACTACGCACTTTTGTGCCATAGGTTTGTGTGTGGGTCAACGAACTTTTGTTCCATGTGTTTCAATGTAGGAGTTTTCAAAAGTAATAAAATGGTACCACGAGCAAACGAAACAAACCTAGATGCTGACACTTTTAGAATATAATAAGGGAATGTGCAATTCTACCTCGAAAAATGTTTCAAAATGACTAACGCTAAGGCGTGGCCAGCAATGCGCCCTCGTGGCGTAAATTTGCATAAAATGGCGGATTTTACGAGAACGAAAAATCCAATTCTGTCAAAAATGTGAAAAATGGATTCATTGACCTCAAAAACATATATATGCACCACAACATTGTTAATTTATGTTATAGAATTCCAGCAATGGTCAAATTTCACATTTCAGACCCCCTTCCGACCCCCCCCCCCCCCTGTATGAAATCGTTTTTTTGGCCCGCACTGTCTCATTTTTTGGCTGATTTCAATAAAAAAAAAAGTTATAATAGAGATCATACTGCATCAAATGATCTTTTCCCCTAAGTGATTTGAAACATCACCCTTTTTTCACCCTGGGCACCACTATTATCAGGGATAATCCATATCACTAAACACGTGAGTGCGTCCCAAGGAGCGTATAGCAAAAATCATAATACCGTATACAGGGTGTCCCATAAAAAACTTTTGCATTTTTTTTTTGCATGTAATTTTCTCAGGTTTAATGTACAATCAGAAAGTATATAAATATAGCATATTTTTGCATGTAATTTTCTCAGGTTTAATGTACAATCATAAAGTATATAAATATAGCATATAGCATTGTATAGTCCATGAATTGAACTTTTAGATGCCGTTTGTTTCATTTAAATCGGTAATATACAACAAAAGTTATGTTGTATCAAATATTTTAGTTGATTTTTGTCTAGTCCAATTTCATGATTTGTGTTCTTAAAGCAGGGGTGTTTCTGAATGGAATAAACATGGGTCACGTTGGAAAATTTATAATATCAGTCTTATTTTGTCATCAATTTTGTTCATATTTTCATTCTAGAGGAATCGTGAAATTGGACCAGAAAATTTTACATCCAAATATTTGACAAAGCACAACTTCTGTTTTAGACTACCCACTGAAATGAAACAAACAGTATATTACATAAATTCATGGACTATAAAAGACAATGTTTACGACTGTCCGTTAAACCTGAGGAAAATGGCACGGTCGCAAAGATTGTAATTTTTTTTTTCTGGGACACCCTGCACCCATGCGTATACTTCTGTGTGATCGTGCAGCCGTAGCGATGTCACCTATTTCTTTGAAGCCAAATATATATAATGATTACAGAATATTAAATAATTACCAAAAAAGTATACTTTATGTTCCATGATAACCTATACCCTAACCCTAAACCCTAAGCCCTGACCCTATAACCCTAAAACTAACCCTAACCCTACACCCTAAACATAACCCTAAATTAGACCTAACCTAACAATAACCCTAAAATCATGGATGGAACCATAGAACGTATCTAGGTAGGACACGTTACAACCCGCTGCATATGAACACCCCTTGCTCTGTAGGTACTATATTTTAATGATCTTATATCCTATACATTGAGTAGAAAAATAAAATAAAATTAGCATTTTGTGAATGAATGAATTAAACGACTCAATGCTCTTTAAATCAGTTAATTACAAAACTATATTAAATTACAATCAGTTTTTGCAATGCTGATTCAAAACAACCAACCAATTAAAAAATGCATTTTTCCCGAAATAAACATGTATTGTTAAAAAAAAAATGAAATTACTCCAAATACTCAAAAATAATAATCTTAAACCAGCCAGAATATCAATTATATTTTCTTCTTTATTGTTTTATTTAAGAGAAAGACATTTCGATAGGTTTTCGTTGTTTCAACCATTAATATAATATTGTACTTCTAGACATTTATGATAGAAATCGAGTGCTCAAAAAAAGTACATCTCGACCCCATTTTATAGTTAGCTTGTTTAAACTAATGATGTTTTCTCAAATATAACAACACAAGATAGATTGCATATATCACTTTATATCTTTATATATATCTATCTCATCCAATTTATTTTCTAGCTTGTTATTTGAACAGTTACTTCCTAAATACATAGAATAATAAATCAAATATGACCCGGGGAGCTTTTATAATGGAATAATTCATTTACCGTCGTAGCTAGTAAATTAATGATAAATATATGAATTTTAAAAGATAAAACTCGTAGTAGACGACTACTCTTTCCTTAAGAGCCATTTTGCGATGGTTTTATGTACTTTAGATCGCATAAATATCAATATTAATTACGACTGTGGCTGACAGTTCGTGGGCTTTAGGTGACTCAGGGATAAATTTCTCTTCGAGATGCGCTCAGTGTTGACATTTTCGCCCATCACGTCTTTCTATTTTAGGTAGTTTCATTTCATATTTTATCTCTCAAGTCACAAGTGTACGGATTGAACAAACACGGTGCCAGTCTCATCACCTGGACTGTCGCCTTAGGAGCTCTCTAAACAGATTTCCTGAACATAGTGTGTTATGCTAAGCCTATCACAAACCATTTTTCAATCGATCAGAAAACTCTGTTTTCCCTCTTTTTAATAGCTTTGGGACACTGGCAAAAGACGGACAAGGAGATAAAAAGCCCGCGGTTGTAGAGAAATGGTGGTCGAAGGAGGTTGACCGACTCTTTGCTAACATTCTAAGTGGTCATTAGCGTTGGTCAGTCAATATAATTTTACTGGACAAGTGTTTAAGTGGATTCATTGTTTCAGATGAACTGGACTAGGAAAGTCACGGACATTCATTTCTGAGCACCATATCAACGCATATTGCTTTTCAGTGTTAAAACTTTGGTATTACATTTCTATACTATATAGCCAAATGATAGATGACCAAGATAAGAGTTGGTAGATTCACACGCTTACGGATATAATATAGTTTTTTTGAGCAACATGGATTTCTGCTGATACAGACATTGATTTCACTTGTGATATAAACCTAGAAACATTACTGGACAACTGTTGCTGAAATTATAAATGACGTTCATGTTAACTGCGTATTTACTAATGATACACTACTTGTAAACTTACTGACTATCATGATCATGAGGATGGATTTAACTAAAATGCTTTGCACATATACAGCAGTACATTCTTCATTCCTGTATATACTCTTAACATATTTTATTCCAATACCTTCAGCCGTAGGTGGTACTAGAATCGAAGCTTTAACACCAATAAATCCAGCACGAATTGGAGACATGTTTTGTCTACATTGTCACGTATGGAATAAGGGAAATGGACAAGAAATCACAATCCAGCGCAGGCCTAAAGGAAACGGACAAATAGAAAGGCTCGTATGGAACGAAGGGATATTGGAAGATGTAGATGAACGTATATTTTTAGCAGTTCGACAACTTGATGATGGATCTCTTGTGTATTTTTTATCCGTCACTAATGTAGAAATAGGCGATGAAGGGGAGTATACATGCAAAGTTATTGATTCTGAGTCTCTTGATAGCGTTACCGAAGCAAGTGCTGAGATTAATGTGCAATATTTTCCGCAAGAAACATATCCAATGTGCTCTACGAATGTCCCCTCTATGAGAGTAAATTCAGGAACCTATGCCCAGTTGAATTGCTCATCTACGAAAGGAAATCCTACAGTAGATATTAGTTGGAAGAGTAATGGCATATCAATCCGTGCAAGGTCTATAGAACATTGGAAATTTGTGTCGTCCAAAACATCTGTTCGTTTAACAAAAGCTGACGACGGAGCCATATTTGTATGTGAAATTCAAAGTAGGGCATATCCTGAAGAGGTTCGGAGATGCCATGTTGGACCTTTTATAGTTATACCAATGTCTGGTGAAGATGAATATGTTGATGACCAGACTTCGTCCACTGTTCCAATTGATAAAGCTGATTTAGTGTATCCGGGAATTTCTGGAGCAACAAATGCTGATTTAACAATTCAAAATACTAATGCTTATAAATGCGGACAAGTTTGCGCCGATTTGGAGGATTCCAATCTGTTATTGTGGAGACTAGCAACGGCAGTTGCCTGTGGACTTGCATTAGTGTTTCTAATAATAGGAATAGTTATAGCATTTTAAATAACACACATGACGGAACCCAAAGTTCAGGTTAAGACAAGGACATTAGAGTCGGGAGAAATGAGACCAATGTATGAGGATTTATTAAGAAGACGTGATGGTGATCAGTTATATATGGCAATCGACAAAGCCAATATGGACAAGACGGGAACTAGTTTAGGGACAGAGCAAGATCATTATCATACTGTCCAAATTGGACACGGAACACAACATTATTGAACTAAAATATACAACTATACACGGAACACAGCATTATTGAACTAAAATATTCAAAGATACAGTAAGATGTCTCATGAAAAGTATATTAAGTGAATAAAGAACACAAGAGCGAATGTAATGCAAGTTTTTACCTACTTACACATGTCAAAATATCATAATGTTTGGCGTGCATAAGAAATAGAGTCTTTAGATAATATATACAATTTTACCAATGATTTCACCTCCAAGAATATACAAAAGGTCAACAGGTTACGTCGAAAAAGTAGACGCCATTTTCGCCGAAATATCCTAATTTCATAATGTTTGGATATTTTAATTTTGTCCACATTTTGACAGATTTGACAGATTTTAGAATTTATTTTATATTGAATTACAAATTCTTTTATAGAATTATGTGGTGTTGATATTGAATGATAATGTAATAAACTTCGAATGTTTTGCTTGTCAAGAACAACTGAGCATTGAGTAGAAAAATAAAATAAAAACAACAATTTGTGTAAGAATTAGACAACTCAATGCTCTTTAAATCAGTTAATTACAAAATTATGTTAAATTACAATCAGTTTTTGCAGAAATAACCATGTATTGTTTACAAAAAAAATGAAACTACTCCAAATACTCCAAAATAATAATCTTGAACCAGTCAGAACATCAATATATATGTTCTTTCTATTTGGTGTTTTATTTAGGAGAAGGACATTTTGATAGGTTGTCATTGTTACAACCATTAATATAATATTGTACTCTTAGACATTTATGATAGAAATCGAGTGCTCAAAAAAGTACATCTCGACTCCATTTTGTAGTTAGCTTGTTGAAACTAATGATGTTTTCTCAAATATAACAACCCAAGATAGATTGCAGAAATCACTTTATATCTCTATATCTATCTATCTCATCCAATTTATTTTCTAGCTTGTTATTTGAACAGTTACTTCCTAAATACATAGAATAATAAATCAAATATGACCCGGGGAGCTTTTAAAATGGAATAATTCATTTACCGTCGTAGCTAGTA